>WEDG01007907.1:0-18460 GCA_017591395.1 Schistocephalus solidus
ATTTACAAATTCAGAGAATATAAAGACGATTCTTTAATAATTTTCCAGCACCGTGTCTTCTACACTGAGGTAGAGACTAAAAACTCGTAGGCTAGAGGTACTTGAAATTCGAGACCAATTTCAAACAACGCGCCGTGAGTATTGACACCAATGACTCATTTGAAGGTTTGACTTGCGCTGTGTCCCCAGGTTAAGGCCAAGTATCTAAGCTTTACAACGTTCTACAATGTGGTAAAGCAGACCAAACGAAAGTTCACTAAAATTTGTTAGCCGGATCTGCGTCGTTGGTGACGTCGGTCTAAAACCCGTTGATAAAAGTGTCCGAGATGGAGGATTCTATGATTTATATCCAAGTTCAAAGTCAATCAGGAGGTCTTCTATGATGTGGGAACGGGTTGAGTAAACCGACTTTCATACCGTGATATTAGGCCACAAACATTTCTCCTAGTTCTGTTTATACTGTGGAGAGTCCCTGACATTTTCCACATTAAATAATTATGCCAAGGCTCATATGGTTTTAAACTAAAGGATTTATTTCGTGGAGTACTCCATAGACTTCGGTTAATTTGAAGACGTACTATTTTAGTTAATGGATTGACGTCAGGTTTACTAGAGGGTAGGAGAGATTATTAATTTAATCCGATTTTTTACCTTAATGTAGGAAGGATGTAGAAATTACATGGTTACTTTTAGCGTCGATCTATCCGAATGTATTTTGAGTGCCTCCGAAGAATTAGGCGAAACGACTACCATATAATCTTTTTTTTCAGTTCAGTTCAGGAAGGACAGTGCCTGCACAAACGATGAAGCAGAAATAAACACGACTCTGCCGCAAAGATATGCCTCCGAATTTCTTGTAGGCTGCGAACAGCCCGCCTATTTAATTGGTACCTGAAAACGCTGTATGTAAAATTAGCAGTTAAAGTGATGGAGGTAATTGGAAAACTGTTATATCTCGTACCACCCAAGTGTAGTGTCCGATTCCATGTTATCTGTCGTTTTAAAACTAGCTCCTGTGTTAGCCACCCAATTAAAAGCTGGCTTTTGATCACGTATACAACCATAGGAGATATATTAAGCTCTAAGCATCTTTTGCTTCATCTTTTTCATGCACACTCAAGCATTCCTTTTGCACGTCTTTGTGTACCATTAAAAAGTGTCAAGTTCAGGCATTTACCTCCGTCTGCTACGTCGTACGTTCTTGTTCCTGTGGCATAACATTACGGTTCTAGTGCTAATGTTTATTTTTAATCCTATTTTTTTCTTCGTTTCTGTTGATGTTTTGTCATCTTTCGTCAACACCGGTTCGTCCGGCTACCTATGCAATGATATATATATTCGAGGGGATAGATTCTAGACAAAGCACATGCTTCCGTCTGGTTTAAATCTAATGTCTTAGTCCTCAAGGTAACGATAGATACTCGTTTTTATTGGTGGCATTCGGCAGGCACTGTGTAGTAATACCGCATTAGTTTGCGGCTTTTTATGGGTAACCAGTTTTCCATATCGGCACACAAAAAAACAGCTGAGCGCATTGTCACTGCATCGTCCACTAATGTGCATTCGTTTGATACGGGCCTGGTAAGGGCCGTTCCATGAGTTGTCCTCTGTGGAGGCGCCATATACCCCGCAGCTCTGTTCCCGTTTTCCCTCCCAGCAACACCTTTGCCTAGGTCTCTGCTGAGCATTCAGCGCACGTCGCGGATTCCGACACATGCAGTCTGGATAATTGGCTCGTACGTGGTCTGCCAATTAACTAAAGGCAAAATCTTCACCACATTTATTGACACCAATGACTCATTTGAAGGTTTGTCTTGCGCTGTGTCCACAGGTTAAGGCCAAGAATCTAAGCTTTACAACGTTCTACAATGTGGTGAAGCTGACCAAACGAAAGTTCACTAAAATTTGTCAGCTAGATCTGCGTCGTTGGTGACGTCAGTCTAAAACCCGTTGATAAAAGTGTCCGAGATGGAGGATTCTATGATTTATATCCAAGTTCATAGTCAATCAGGAGGTCTTCTATGATGTAGGAACGGGTTGAGTAAACCGACTTTCATACCGTGATATAAGGCCACAAACATTTCTTCTAGTTCTTTTTATACTGTGGAGAGTCCCTGACATTTTCCACATTAAATAATTATGCCAAGGCTGATTTGGTTTTAAACTAAAGGATTTATTTCGTGGAGTACTCCATAGACTACGGTAAATTTGAAAAAGTACTATTTTAGTTAATGGATTGACGTCAGGTATACTAGAGGGTAGGAGAGATTACAAATTTAATGCGATTTTTTACCTTCATGTAGGAAGGATGTAGAAATTGCATGGTTACCTGTACCGTCGGTCTGTCCGAATGTATTTCAAGTGCCTCCAAAGAATAAGGCGAAACGACTACCATATAATCTTTTCAGGAAGGACAGTGCCTGCACAAACGATGAAGCAGAAATAACCACGACCCTGCCACAACGATTTGCCTCCGAATTTCTTGTAGGCTGCGAACAGCCCGCCTAATGAATTGGTACCTGAAAACGCTGTATGTAAAATTAGCAGTTAAAGTGATTGAGGTAATCGGAAAACTGTCCTTACTCGTGCCACACAAGTGTAATGTCGGTTTCCTTGTTACCTGTCGTTTTAAAACTAGGTCCTGTGTAAGTCACCCAATTTAGAGCTGGCTTTTGATCAAGTATAGAACCATGGGGGATATATTAAGATCTAAGCATTTTTGCTTCATCTTTTTCATGCACACTCAAGCATTCATTTCGCACGTCTTTGTGTACCATTAAAAAGTGTCAAGTTCAGGCATTTACCTCCGTCTGCTACGTCTTACCTTCTAGTTCCCTTGGCATAATTTTACGGTTCTAGTGCTAATGTTTTTTTTAATCCTATTTTTTTCTACGTTACTGTTGTTGTTTTTTTCATCTTTCGTCAACACCGGTTCGTCCGGCTACCTATGCAATGATATATATTCGAGAGGATATAGTCTAGACAAAGCACATGCTTCCGTCTGGCGTAAAGCTAATGTCTTAGTCCTTAAGGAAACGATAGATACCCATTTCTCTTGGTGGCTTTCAGTTCAGTTCAGTGTATTTGAGAAAACTAGGCTTACGCCTTTGAAATCCCTATTTGATACAGAAAGTCGGAAGAATAATAAGCAATGTAAAAAAAGTTACAGTCAAGTGAATGCAGGCAGATTTACGTGGTACACGGATATTGTTAAGGTAAAGTAGTCACATAATCTTCCTGGTGCAGCAACATATGTATGTCAAGCCGATGTTTAAATATATCCATAGACTGGGACATTACAATCGCCTCAGGAAGGTTATGCCACGGTTTCAAGACACGGTTGGTGAAAAAATACTTCCTCACATCCAATCTTACTTGGGGCACACTTAGTTTGAATGGATGACCTCGGAGATTATTCGTAGTAGCAAGTTGGAAAAAGTCATCACATAGGAGGGCGCAATCCATGCCAAGCACGATACGGAAGGTTTGTATCAAGTCTCCGCGCAACTGCCTATAACTTAGAGGATAGAGCTGTAGGTTATTTAGATGAATCTCATATGGCAGTTCACCTTGACCTCTTAATAATTTTGTGGCTCGTCGCTGTACCCTTTCGAGCATTTTGTAGTCCTGTTGGGTCCACGGTCGCCAGGCTTGGATCGCATATTCAAGATGAGGCCTAATAAACATACCAAAGACTTTAGAAAAGCAGCCTTCATCGAAAACTTTAAATGCCCGCTTGATAGAGTACAGCATTGAATTGGCGGATTTAGCTGCCTAGCAGCATTGCGTAGAAGGCTTCATGTTGTCTGTCATCCAAACGCCGAGCTCCTTCTGTGTGTGTGTTTCTCGGAGTGGTATACCGTTCAAAAAGTAGGGTCGCATATCAGTGACCTGATTCCGACTTCCCAGACGTAGTAGGGCGCATTTGTTTGAGTTGAAGGACAAGAGCCATTTGCGGGACCACTCGTCCAATCGATGGAGATTTTCTTGGAAATCGTCTCCATCGGCAGCATTGTTGATAACTTTCCAAATTTTTATATCGTCCGCAAACATAGCAAAGTCACAGTCCAATTCCTGTAAACAATCATTAATAAACAAGAGAAATAGGATTGGTCCGAGAACTGAACCTTGCGGAAATCCACTCTCGATGACTGTGCACTTTGATCGTGATCCGCCTACGCAGACCACTTGGGAACGACCGACGAGAAAATTCTTGATCCATGTAAGAAGTTTGCCTCCAAACCAAACATTCTTAACTTATAAAGGAGACGCTGGTGTGGAACACTATCGAATGCCTTCTGGAAATCAATGTAGGCCACATGCACAGTGTATTTTGCATCGAGTGCTTTTGTCCAGCTTTGCATAGTATAAAGTAAGTTCGTAACACACGATCTTCCCCTACGAAAAGCCGTATTGTGCAGTTGATAAGAGGTTATGGGTTTCTAAATAAATCATCAATTCCTTTTTGACAAGCTTCACCATAACCTTGTAACAGATTGAGGTCAGGCTGACAGGCCTGTAGTTTGTAGCAAATGCACGACTACCGCTTTTGTGAAGCGGTGTAATGTGGGCTGTTTTCCAGTCGGTAGGAAGCATTCCCGTGTCGAACGATTTCTGGCACAGCAACGATAGCGGTTTCACCAGCTCTCGAGCAAGTTCGAGGAGTAACTTTGCTGGAATCTCGTTGGGGCCAGGGGATTTGCATGCGTTCAGAATTTTTAATTCTTCAAAGACCGCCTCTTCTCGAAAAGAGCATATCCTGAATAATTGGTGCTCCCATAGTCTCTCAACTAGATGGAATAAAAAAACTGCTTCTCGGGTGAAAACTGACTGAAAGAACTGTGAAAAGTGTTCAGCTTTGTTTTGAATTTCTGTTATCTCGAAACCATAATCGTTTCTCATTACAGGAATTGGGTTCCTGTTTCGTGTGATTTTTCTTACATAGCTGTAGAGCAATTTGGGATTGTGAAATGCTCGCTGGAGCAAATCCCTCTCGTAAACCCGTCGGCTGTTGAAGATTAAGCTTTTAACCTTGTTCCTTTGCGTTTTGTATGTTTGCAAGGCTAAATTTTCATTGGATCGGCAAAATTTCTTCCAAAGCCTTCCTTTCCTGTTAATCTCTCGTTTCAGTTCCCTTGTTAGCCACAGTGGTCTGTTAGATATCCTAAGTTTTGATGGCGGACAGTGGCATTTTATTAGGTTCAACAACCACTCCTTAAATAAATTCCAGTCCTCAGAGACATTCCCGGAGAAGAAAAGATCCCAGTCCATTCGTGATGCCTCAGCTCTCATCTTGCAAAAGTCTCCCCGCCGTAGATTGGGCCTGGTTTCATTAATTGCAGGTGGCACCGAATATAAACCATACTCCCATGAAAGTACTGCATGATCACGTTGCCCAAGTGGAGGTAGGTAGTGAACCTCGTTTATACTCTCAGGATCTTTAGTGAAGACGAGATCTAAACAACTAGCCTGTTGTCCTCCACGCGCTCTTGTTGGAAAAAATACATGTTGTGTGAGAAGAGCTTCAAGTGTTGACTTAAGCAGACGGTGATCGAAGGACAACTTTGAGCACTGCGCCAGCAGATCATTCCATCGAATGCTGGGTGCATTAAAGTCCCCCATTAGAACAACATCAGGTCGACTACCAATCTCCTTTATGTTCTCCAACAAACAAATATCAGCGTCAGTGTCTGTCCCCGGTGGTCTGTAGAGAGTCATGACTTCAAGTGACTGCGATCCCCGCGTCTTTATTTTCAGCCAAATAGCCTCAATACCATTGTTAATCTTCTCTGTCATTTCACACACTGTGAAATTGCTTTTAACATACATCGCAACTCCTCCACCCTGGCGGTGAGTGCGGTTTCTCTTGAACAACTGGTACCCGGATAAGGCTACTTCGCAATCGCTGATGTTCTGTGACAGCCATGTTTCTGTGATTGCTATAATATCGGGAGACAGAATGGCTACCTGAATTCTCAGTGCGTCGAGCTTCGAAAGCAGACTTTGGGCGTTGGTATATAGAAATTTAAGTTGGCGGCACTCGGCCCTGCCAAATTCCGTTTGTCTCGAGTGTGCCAATACTACTGTGTCACTACCATCATTAGCTTCGGCTGGTTCCAGAGTAATGCTGCGTTTCTCTCTATCACACGTCCCTTGTAAATAATCAAACTGTTCTCTCCAGCTGCAAGTCTCCTCTTCATTTCTATCACTAATTCGCGGCGTTTCAGACGTTCTGCAGGAGAGTAGTCCGGCTGAAAAAACCTGCTTATGAGAGTTTCGAAGTTTGGTTTTTCTCGAGAGAAGTAGCTTAGCCTCTTCCTGGTTTTCCAAGACGATTTTGATAGGCCATGGTCTCACAGTTTCTGACTGTTCAATATCATTTTTTCCTATCCTGAAGGCTGCTCGAACGGTTATCTTCTCTCCCGAATGAAGTATATCGTTCAGCAGGTGCTGAAATAAGCAAGATCAGCGGATATCCTTTTCTTTGAGGTGTTAGCATTTGATTCAGGTAGGCCCTGGATAAAAACGCAGTTCTCTCGGTCCAGGGCGCCTTTCAAGACACTGCTGACCATATTTTCCTCTGAGTGACCAGATGGATTTATTGTGATCTTTTTAAACTTTATAGCCGTGTTATGTTTTTTCCCAATTTTATCTTGCCACTCATTGGTTTTTTCGCTCTCAGCTAAGGATTCTTTAGAACTGCTGGGATAGCCGGTAGAAGTCAAGACTAAAGTCGGAACGTTATCCAATTTGGTGATGTTTTGGTGTTTCCCCATTGCAGATTGCCGCGGGTTTGTTCCTTGGGATGCCACTACGGGCTTGTTAGAGCACCAAAGTTGGGAGGATGTGATTTGTGATTCGTTTTGGTCGTCGTCCTTAGGATTCAGGGATTGTGTTCCTGGTATCCGGTCGTCATTGGTATTCACGTCCGAACTTTGTGAGTTGTTACAAGTTGTTTTTTTGGTACTGTGGGTGCTTTGGTCACTGACTTTTTAACTGTAATTTTTTTTACCGTATTTCGTCGAGTATTGTTATCCTGAAAAAGCTTCCTTAAGTCGGCAAGCTCATCTTCCAGTTTTTGAACTCTTAGTAGAATATAAGAGAATCCCACACAAGATTCGTCCTCGTAGCCGACGGATTTGGCTGCCATTACGCTTTTTGCGCACTTTGCTGGTCCTTGGTTGTAAGTGTAAACGGATCGAGGGCCAGTCATGGATGCCAAAGCCAGCTCAACAGGCTTTCCTTTAAAGAAAGTGTTATTACTGGTTTTGCTGCAAGCAAACAATTTCTTTGAGTCCATGAGTATAAAAAACACTGTGTATGCGTATGTTCTCTTTTGGGCTTATAACAAAATATTCCAACTGGGTTTGGAATATGGCGAGTATTTGCAGCAATATGAACAAAAAAGGGCCTTGTCGTTCAAAAACGCTTTAAAAAAAACTGTAAATTGTATAAAAAATATGCAGAAAATGTGTAGTAATACCGCATTAGTTTGCAGCTTTTTATGGGTAACCAGTTTTCCATATCGACACACAAAAAAACAGCATTGTCACTGCATCGTCCACTAATGTGTATTCGTTTGATCCGGGCCTGGTAAGGGCCGTTCCATCAGCTGACCTCTTCGGAGGTGCCATATACCCCGCAGCTCTGTTCCCGTTTTCCCTCCCAGCAACACCTTTGCCTAGGTCTCTGCCGAGCATTCAGCGCACGTCGCGGCTTCCGACCCATGCAGTCTGGATAATTGGCTCGCACGTGGTCTGCCAATTAACTAAAGGCAAAATCTTCACCTCATTTATTGACACCAATGACTCATTTGAAGGTTTGACTTGCGCTGTTTCCCAAGGTTAAGGCCAAGAATCTAAGGCTTACAACGTTCTACAATTTGGTGAAGCTGACCAAACGAAAGTTCACTAAAATTTGTCAGCTGGATCTGCGTCGTTGGTGACGTCGGTCAAAAACCCGTTGATAAAAGTGTCCGAGATGGAGGATTCTATGATTTATATTCAAGTTCAAAGTCAACCAGGAGGTCTTCTATGATGTGGAACGGGTTGAGTAAACAGACTTTCATAACGTGATATTGGGCCACAAACACCTCTCCTAGTTCTGTTTATACTGTGGATAGTCCCTGATATTTTCCACATTAAATAATTATGCCAAGGCTCATATGGTTTTAAACTAAAGGATTTATTTCCTGGAGTACTCCATAGACTACGGTTAATTTGAAGACGTACTATTTTAGTTAATGGATTTAAGTCAGGTTTACTAGAAGATCCTGACAGTATAGACGAGGTACACTGCCTACCTCCACTTGGTCGAAGTGATCATGCAGTAAGTTTATGGGAGTATGGTTTATATTCTGTGCCATCTGAAATTAACGAAACCAGGCCCAATCTATGGTGAGGAGTCTTTTGCCAGATGAGAGCTGGGGCATCATGAATAGACTGGGATCTTCTCTTCTCCGGGAATGTCACTGAGGACTGGAATTTATTTAAGGAGTGTTTGTTGAATCTAGTAAAATGCCATTGTCCGCCAACACAACTAAGGATATCTTACAGATCACAGTGGTTAACTAGGTATCTAAAAAGAGAGATTAACAGAAAAGGAAGGCGGTGGAAGAAATTTTGCCGATCCAATGAAAATTTTAGCCTCGCAAGCATACAAAACTCAAAGGAACAAGGTTAAAAGCTTGATCTTCCACAGCCGACGGGATTACGAGAGCGACTTGCTCCAAAAAGCAGTTCACAATCCCAAATTGCTCTACAGCTATGTAAGAAATAGCACACGTAACAGGAACCCGATTCCTGTTATGAGAAACGATGGCGGTTTCAAGATATCAGAAAATAAAAACAAAGCTGGACACTTTTCCCAGTTCTTTCAGTCGGTTTTCACTAGAGAAGCTGTTTTTATTCCATCAAGTTACGAGACTACGGTAGTGCCACTTATTTAGGATATGCTCATTCAAGAAGTGGCGGTCTTTGAAGAACTAACAAGTCTGAAGGCATGCAAATCCCCTGGCCCCGACGAGATTCCAGCAAAGCTACTCCTCGAACTTGCTCGAGAGCTGGCGAAACCGCTATCGTTGCTGTGCCAGAAATCGTTCGATACGGGAATTCTTCCTACCGACTGGAAAACAGCTCACATCACACCGCTTCACAAAAGTGGTAGTCGTGCATTTGCTACAAATTACAGGCCTGTCAGCCTGACCTCAATCTGTTGCGAGGTTATGGAGAAGGTTGTCAAAAAGGAATTGATGATTTATTTAGAAACCCGTAACCTCTTATCAACTGCACAATACGGCTTTCGTAGAAAAAGATGGTGTGTTACGAACTTACTTTATACGATGCAAAGCTGGACAAAAGCACTTCACGCAGAAGACACCTGTCATGTGGCTTATTTGATTTCCAGAAGATCTTTGATAGTGTTCCGCACCAGCGTCTCCTTAACCAGTTGAGAATGTTCGGTATTGGCGGCAAACTTCTTACGTGGATCAAGAATTTTCTCGTTGGTCGTTCCCAAGTGGTCTGTGTAGCCGGATCACGATCAAAGCGCATAGTCATAGAGAGTGAAGTCCCACAAGGTTCAGTGCTCGGACCTATCCAATTTCTCTTGTTCATTAATGATTTTGTACAGGAATTGGACTGTAACTTTGCTATGTTTGCGGACGATATAAAAATCTGGAAAGTTTTCCACAATGCTGCTGATGCAGACGATTTCCAAGAAAATCTTCGTCGATTGGACGAGTGGTCCCGCAAATGGCTCTTGTCCTTCAACTCAAACAAACTCACCCTGCTACGTCAGGGAAATCGAAATCAAGTCACTGATATGCGTCCCTACTATTTGAACGTTTGCCACTCCGAGAATCACACACAGAGAAGGAACTTTGAGTTTGGATGAAAGACAACCTGAAGCCTTCTACGCAATGTTCCAAGGCAGCTAAATCCGCCAATTCAATACTGTACGCTATCAAGAGGGCATTTAAAGTTTTCGATGAACATTGCTTTTCTAAAGTATTTGGTACGTTTGTAAGGCCACATCTTGAATATGCGATCCAAGCCTGGCGACCGTGGACCCAACAGGACTACAACATGCTCGAAAGGGTGCAGCAGCGAGCCACAAAATTAGTAAGAGGTCAAGTTGAAATGCCATAGGTGATTCGTCTCAATAACCTGAAGCTCTATCCTCTGAGTTATAGGCAGTTGCGCGGAGACTTGATACAAACCTTCCGTATCGTGCGTGGCATGGATTGCGACCTTCTATGTGATGACTTTTTCCAACTTGCCACTACGAAAAATCTCCGAGGTCATCCATTCAAACTAAGTGTTCCCCAAGTAAGATTGGATTAAAGGAAGTATTTTTTCACTAACCGTGTCGTGGAGCCGTGGAATAACCTACCTGAGGCGATTGTTATGTCCCAGTCTCTTTATACATTCAAACATTGGCTTGACATACATATGTTACTGCACCACGAAGACTATGTGACTACTTTACCTTAACAATATCAGTGTACCACGTAAATCTGCATGCATTCACTTGACTGTTACTTCTCTATATTGCTTCTTATTCTTGCTGTTTTTATGTAACAAATAGGGATTTCAAAGGCGTAAGCCTATTTTCCTCAAATACACCGAACTGAACTGAACTGACCTGAAATGAGAGATAACTATTTTAATGCGATTTTTTAACTTCATGCAGGAAGGATGTAGAAATTACATGGTTTCCTTTACCGTCGGTATGTCCAAATGTATTTCAGGTGCCTCCGCAGAATTAGATGAAACGACTACCATATAATCTGTTCAGGAAGGACAGTGCCTGCACAAACGATGAAGCAGAAATAACCACGACCCTGCCACAACGATTTGCCTCTGAATTTCCTGTAGGCCGCGAACAGCCCGCCTAATTAATTGGAACCTGATAACGCTGCATGTAAAATTAGCAGTTTAAGTGATGGAGGTAATCGGAAAACTGTCCTATCTCGTACCACCCAAGTGTAGTGTCGGATTCCATGTTACATGTAGTTTAAAAACTAGCTCCTGTGTTAGCCACCCAATTTAAAGCTGACTTTTGATCGCGTGCAGAACCATAGGAGATATATTAAGCTCTAAGCATCTTTTGCTTCATCTTTTTCATGCAAACTCAAGCATTCCTTTCGCACGTCTTTGTGTACCATTTAAAAGTGTCAAGTTCAGGCATTTACCTCCGTCTGCAACGTCGTAAGTTCTAGTTCCTGTGGCATAATATTACGGTTCTAGTGCTTATTTTTTACTTTGATCCTATTTTTTTATTCGTTTCTGTTGTTGTTTTGTCGTCTTTCGTCAACACTGGTTCGTCCGGCTACCGATGCAATGATATATATTGTTCATGTTCATAGAGATTTGAGGGGACATAGTCTAGACAAAGCCCCTGCTTCCTACTGGCGTTTAGCTAATTTCCTAGTCCTTAAGGTAACGATAGAAACTCGTTTTTCTTGGTGGCATTCAGCAGGCACTCTGTAGTAATACCGCATTAGTTTGCGGCTTTTTATGGGTAACCAGTTTTCCATTTCGGCACCAAAAAAAACAGCTGAGCGCATCGTCACTGCATCGTTCACTTATGTGTATTGGTTTGATCCAAGAACCTGCTTATTTGACAAAAATTGCCCGGTAAGGTCCGTTCCATCAGCCGTCCTCTGTGGAAGCACCATATACCCCGCAGCTCTGTTCCCGTTTTTCCTCCCAGCAATACATTTGCCTAGGTCTCAGCCGAGCATTCAGCGCACGTCGCGGCTTCCGACCCATGCAGTCTGGATAATTGGCTCGTACGTGGTCTGCCAATTAACTAAAGGCAAAATCTTCACCTCATTTATTGACACCAATGACTCATTTGAAGGTTTTACTTGCGCTGTGTCCCCCGGTTAAGGCCAAGAATCTAAGCTTTACAACGTTCTACAATGTAGTGGAGCTGACCAAACGAAAGTTCAATAAAATTTTTCAGCTGGATCTGCGTCGTTAGTGACGTCGGTCTAAAACTCGAAGGCATTTTTTCGACCCATTTCTGGTTAGGTTCAGCAGTAAGTCGCAAACAAGTAATGTCCTAAATCATGCTGCTGCCTTCTGCGTGCTTAAATAGTTTCACTCTGACGCATAAAATTCTGGTTTTAGCGATTGTCAATCTCACCTGTCAGAAAATGGCTTCATTACCTTGACTGCTTTTCAACCTTGTGATCTTCATCCTGCGTTAACCCTACTTCGACCGTGTGTGACGTTTTTTTTTTCATCAGGGAAAACTATTCGGACAGATCCGATCCCGTCTCCAGCTACCTCCTGCATTTGGGTGTATGGCCGAGGCCCAAGCAACGCCCTTTCTAAACTCTCCATTAAATTGCGTGTGTTCTATCTGCGGAAGACTCTCAGCTACCGCCGGCTACGGCGCAACTGAGCTCTCAAAAGGCAAGGTGGTCTTTCATATAAGAACAGTCCGACCCTCGCGTGCTTTCGTCTCCACAATACCTATTGACCTGAGCCCTTTGAACTGAGTGAAAATCAAGGATTGCACATTGGCAGCATTTCCTGCGAAAATTTAGTCAATTGACGTGCTGTTTTTCCGTCCTTCAAAAACCAGCTCAGTAGGCATGTTTTGGAGACCTCAACTCGACACACAACCGAGAAGTCGGTTGCACCTGTCATCTTGAGTACCGATGGCGTGACGTTTGTTGGACTCGTATGGACCTACCGTTTGGAGGATAATAAAAGGTGCCATGGCTTCGGCGTCTGATTCATTTTCAGGATTGACTAGTTCAAAGCTTCGTGTTTGCCATTGTTAGCAAAACTCCGCGTTAGTCAAATTGGCTTGTTGCTTCCTTAGCTAATTTTGCGTTGCGTTTAAAGATGTCTTTGAAGATTCGCACTCTTTCTCAAGTAGCTGGCGTCTCCACCTTCTAGGGAATGCAAGCTTGTTTCTTTAGAAATCAGCTAAGCCCGTGGACGAACATTCACACCGACTGTCATAGGCCGCATTTGCCATGTTTTGGAGTGTTTTTATAAATAAAGTACTGCATTGCCGTCCATTTATGATAAATCACACCAAGTTGTCGTGGTTAACGAAAGCTTGTTTCCGCGTGTCTCTTTGCGGACTACAGTGACTGATACCTGTGGCCAATAGTCAAGTTTGATCCAAAATGTTTTCTCCTTCAAAATTTTGCAATCTGTCTTTTCAATTATTTAACTAGAGTCCTTAACATGTTCATATAACTGCGAAGATGTTGGACGTGTTTCTTACCATGTGCCTGCCGGAGAAGACTTTACAACGCCTAACCGATAACGGTCTAAAATTCGATGTTTGGACCGGCGAATCGTCGATTCCCCCATATATTTTCCTCGAACTGGTCAGGGGATCGATTGTTATAATTTTAAACTTATACTTTGCTAGCCTATTATGGTAAATAAATACTATGTATTTAAAATACCCCAAGGTCCTAGACACATGTTGTATCTATTAAACAGTTGACGCCGCCGAAAAAGGCGATGTTGGCATCGGACCAACAGCCTCTATCAAACCTCACTTAAGGCCTGTCTGCTTTGGATGATGTTATGCCACCTGCAGGAAATGAGGAACTTAAACAACCTAAAAGGTGTCTTGGCTGCCATTTTGTGTCGTCAAGATGAGCAAATTGGTGGCTTTTCACCCATATGCACCAGCCAACGTCTACTGATCCGATTTTAAAAACAAATTGTGACCCTTTACGAGGTAGAGTCTCTGATAAATACCTTGCAGACAGTGCTTACAGGGAGTAACTGGTACGTTTCCTGCAACATATTAACTATTTCATCAGGTTAACTACTTTGCCCCCATGAGTGGTGTTAGCAGCAGTACATTAACTGATCGCTTAGTTATTACCCTATTCGCCGACAGGATTACCTAACGCTTAACTTATTGCGGCAATCATCAAGGCAAAAGAGCCTTCTTCGGCTCCCACTTATATGCAGTTTTTTGGGTAATCTACGCCACATTCATTGCTTTATCACTTACGCACCCTAAAATTAATTTTCCTCCTGTTTTCTTTCAGAGGGATGGTGGGATGAAACGGGGAATGGGATGCCGGGTCATTCTTTACAGCTCTGAAATTGCTTATATGAGATTTCTTACGGAAAATTAACTAATGATTTTTGAACGTTAATATTTAGAAGCATTTTTAAACAAAATATGTTTTACATACCTACACCGTCTTGCTGATGGGATTTTTTTCAACCGCATATTTAGGACAGGGTGTCGACCAAAAGAGCAAGTGGTCCAACTGTTCTATTGAAAATGCGATATGCATTTTTGGGTCTGATTCAAATCCAATACCGACGGATAACGTCGGATTTGATTCGCGTCCAAATGTTTATCAGGGCATCCGCCAAGATCTCGAACGCGCTGCAATGTCCTAGTTTAGACAGTGCCTTGCCGGTGCTAACCAAATATAAATTCTAATTTCAAAATAAATTCACCGGGCGACGTAATAGAAGGGGGCCGGTGGAACCCAGAAGCATCAGATACGAATCAATATTGAACTTGACTTAAACTTCCGTCACCGTTTAGGCACATGTATTCGGAAATTTGTCTTACATACGTTTATTAGAGAGGCGAGTTGAAAGAAGTCACCATACATGGATTTACATTCAAAAAGACTCATTTCGTACAAATCCCATCGCAGCACCTGAATCTTTTTAGTATATCTCCAGAAAGCTATACATCAAGGATGAAGAGCAGAGTCAGGAGTTCAATTGAGACGGCGATCCAGTAGAATGCAATCGAGAAATGAAGATCAATCGTTGCAATTGACTGAAAGTAATTGAGAGAGATCAGTACAATCAAGATAGCAGCGGTGACATGCAGCAGCGAAAACAGAAGACGTCCAACATGCTGGTTGAAGCTGGCTGTTGTATTTTTTTTAGCACATTAAAACAAGCGATCATAAAGATTCAGGTGACCAAGAAAGATTCAAAGATGTAAATTGTACAAATACCTACAAACCCTCGCGTATGGTTTAGGCAGATCGAGGCAGTTTTCACGACTCGCCGTATCACCAGTGAACGCACGCGTTATTCATACGTAGTGCAATCACTTCCTTTCTATGTTGCAGTTAACGTCGAGGACCTCCTTGATCCTATCCCTGCTGAGGAGCCATACACCCAGTTAAAGGATGCTGTAATTAATCGTGTGGCCAAGTCGGCCAACCGAATGCTGCGTGAGCTTTTCACGCAAGTCGAACTTGGCGATCAAACACCTTCCCAACTTATGCGACACATGCGTTCTTTGCTTGCTGGTCGTCATATGGATGATGCAATTTTCCGACAGATCTGGCTTGATAAGCTTCCCCTGCCCATGCAGCAGGTTTTGGCTATGCTCGACACGAGCACCTCATTGGATAAACTAGCCACTCATGCAGACAGAATCATGGAATGCTACCCAAGCGGTACCGCATGTTTTAGTCTTCAACAGACATCGGTGTCCATTTCCAGATCTGATAATATTGACACTCCTGCTCATCAAGGCACTCCAAAGTCAGAACGTGACGTTTCACTTAGTTGGGCCGTTACCACCTTCACGTGAATACACACATATTTCACAGCAATCGACCGTTTCACACGATGGCCAATTGCAATTCCGATATCGGATACCTCGGCAGAAAATATTGCCATGGTCTTCCTGCATCACTGGATTGCCAATTTTGGTGTGCCAGCCATCATTACCACTGACCGCGGAAGTCAATTTCAATTTAGTCTCTTCCGTGAGTTCAATTAACTTCTCGGGTGTGAGCACATCACGACAACGGCTAATCACGCTGCTTCTAACGGCCGCGTGGAACGACTACATCGTCAACTTAAGACACCACTGATGTCTCACTCAGACACAACTGCATGGAGTGACAACTTACCCCTCGTCCTTTTGGGTATTCGATCAGCTGTCAAAGAGGACATTCAATGTACTACGGCAGAACTTGTATACGGTACACCTCTCCGCCTTCCCGGCGAATTTGTGCAGCCTCTCACCGTAGACACTAGCTTGTCGAATGCTTTCGTTCAACAATTGAAACAGCACATGGCTCAATTGCATCCAATTCCCACTCGCCTGACATCCAAACGCATTTTTGTGCAAGACGACCTAAAATCTGCTCCATTCGTCTTCGTCCGGCACGAAGCAGTTCGCAAGCCTCTTTGTTCCCCTTATGATGGCCCATACAAGGTGCTTCAACGGATGGACAAGTATTACGTCATACAGAAGGCTGACAAGACTAATACAGTCTCCATCGACAGACTCAAGCCAGCTTATCTTGAGTGCGTCCCACCGCCCGTTGCTCCATCCAATTACTCCGCACCATCACCACCCATTCCACCTATGTCAGTCCCTTCCACTCAACCTTCACACTCGACCACCCCACCCACACGTTTTGCTACTTCTTCTTCTTCACCACAACGCATTTCCTCTCGTTCTGGTAGACATATCCATTTTCCTGCCAATCTTAAGGACTTTGTCGTATAATTTTTTGCTCTTTTTTTCATCGAGCGTTTTTTTGTACAACAAACGCTCTGGTGGGGGAGTTGTGTAGGTATTTGTACAATTTACATCTTTGTATCTTTCTTGTTCACCTGAATCTTTATGATCGCTTGTTTTATTGTGCTAAATAAACACAGCAGCCAGCTTCATCCGGCAAAAAAAAACAACAGCCAGCTTCAACCGGCATGTTGGACGTCTTCTGTTTTCGCTGCTGCATGTCACCGCTGAAATCTTGATTGTACTGATCTCTCTTAATTACTTGCAGTCAATTGCAACGATTGATCTTCATTTCTCGATTGCATTCTACTGATCGCCGTCTCAATTGAACTCCTGACTCTGCTCTTCATCCTTGATGTATAGCTTTCTGGATCTAGCTCAGAGTTCATTACAAACCTCAACAACACTCGCTATCTAGAATCTGCGGTTTTCGTGAGTCTGCATTCTAACAATCCTCTGACATTTTCCCGTCCTTTTGTCGTTTGTAGTTAAGACACAATTCTCCACTTAGTGTTAATTTATTTTGTACACCTCGGTTCTTAGCAGTTTCGACCCTCGTCTACACTACAGGCCTTACAGTATTAAAAACAGTCAAGAGGTCTGCACTTGCGAGAAAATTTCGTTAGCAGACATTGACAGCAGTTCTTGATAGCGATGCTCAGTTTGGCAGGCATCATACTGGCCACCAACTGGCACATATGTTGCAACTTGCGCATGACTCCCAGGCAGACGGGGTGCATATCCTTGCTTGGGGAGGAGGCCGAAATGTTGATAGGTAAGGCCTTGGCTGGTGGTTCCCCTGTGGTGTTCGTACAGGCTCCTCAATCGAAAAAACTTGTCATCTCGCAGATGTCCACTGTGTACTGGGACTTTTATGTGGTTTGGCATGGGGATCCCAGCATGACAGCACTTGCGATTATCACGGTTACCTCAATTAAACAAATAAGCTCTCGCAGCCGTAATAATGATGGTGCACTTTAACCTTTCTGTCATGCGAGCTGACAGGCGTGTCTCAAATGGCATTCGCTAGTTTCACCTCCACTGCGTCCTATATATTTAGAACCTTCAGGCCACTATTGAAAATACCCTTCAGTTCTGCGACGCATTCGCTCTGAAAGGTATCCAACGGCTCTGGCTTACCCATACTGGAATAGATTCCAACAACAAATATGTGTCCAACTCTCGGATGGCTAAAATCACCGAAAGTGACCAGAGGCACTAACTAGCTCCTTGAAACAGCTTCATTCCGTCAATTTGCAGGTGGATATGCAGTTCCGGAATAGACATTGACAGCCGACGTTTCAGTTTGTCCAACAGACCTACCCAAGCCTCAACTGCACGTACCTTACCTTGGGAAGGGGCTTTCCACAAGTTCAAGGCATATGCAAAAGCGACCGCAGATCCCTTGGGCACCTCCACATGGTAAACCCGAAGCAGGTGGAAGCAAACTTCAGCGTGGAGTGCAGGAGTTGTTTCTTCAAGCAGAATTCACTCAATTCCATCAAAAAACGTTTTCCACCAAACGGATTCAGGCCTTCATCGACTTCCTCGTTGTCTTCACCTTTTAATCACCTTAGCATAAAATACCTACCCATGGAAACTTCCGAGCTCAGCTCCAGCATTTGCCGTTCTGGGGATTCGTCTTCCACTGCGGACGCCATAAAAGGAACCACGAGATCTTCCAGGGCGGCTTAATATGCCCTCTTGGTGCACTCATTACACTTGTTAAGCGTGCTCCAGTAAAATATCGAGTATTTGTGCGTCATATTTACTTACAAACCAGAGAAAACACCATAGACAAGTAATATACCTGCTAATTCAACATCCAGTCAGTATCAGTATCAGTATATTTGAGGGAGATGTAGGTGAGTCACCTTTTAATTCCCTATTTGTACATGCGAGTTGTGGTATCAAAAAAAATAGTATCTCGATATGTTGGCGAGGTTAA
>WEDG01007908.1:0-81028 GCA_017591395.1 Schistocephalus solidus
CTTATCTTTAAAAATTGGATTTATCTTTAAAATGGACTGATCTCTATCGTGCGAAGGCATGCTGGGTAAATTTTTCCCACACCTGCTTTATTTTTGGCATAATGATTAAGTTAATTCACACGATAGCTGGTGATGATCGTAGAATCTCTAGTGCAAAGATAATAAAATCTTTCACCGATAATCCAGAAGGATTTTGCCAGAGGTAGTCCATTTACTTGTTAGCCGTTATGATTAGAGCATAGAGCTGAAAGTCGCTACGTGTAAATCTTTACAGAATTCGACAGATTATATAAATAAACGGATAACTAGTTCTATGCTGACCATAGTTACATTTACAACAGAACACGATATATAAAGGATGTAAGGGCTTATTTAACATTCCGTGAGGTATCAAAACTACCGTTAATGTTTTACATTTAACTCTAGCAAAAGTAACTTTACATGAAATTTAAAGTTATAACTTAGTAAATTATCTTATAAATCATCTCCAGGCCCTGTATTACCTACCTCTGTATCAGCAGCTTTAAGGGGTCCACACCGTCTACTTTGCTCCCTCCACCCCCTGGGCCAGAGGGGGCTAGGCGGGGCTGGTGCCGGTATGGTATTGAGCTACAGAGTTAAGTAACGTCGACTGGTTGACTATGCACGAATAAAGAGGGCTGGGATTTTGGAGACAATGCAAACAAATATTTTCAAATGCATGTCTTTAATGAATGTGTACTTTTTATTCTTCGTTAACGTTTACTTTTTTTGAATACCATTTCTCATAAAGGCTCTAATGTTTATATCACCCACAATTATTTATATTACTTGGTGGATTGGCTGTATTATTAAACGTTGGTTTTATTTGTGGCCCATAACTATTCAATCCTGTAGAACTTGAAGGTGGCGTCGCAAGGCGTATTTATTGAGAGATAAGCGTCTTTAAAAAAGGTCACAATTCTGATTTGAGTTACTAATGTTTTATTGTGCTAGCGTACTGAGTAAATCTAATGAAAACTAAAATATCAAATTTAGCATCGTTTACACGATGTTAAATACGTGCATTTTTAAGATTGGCTCTTCCGTTGGCTATGGGACCTACGGGTGATTCTCTATTTACAGTATGGTAAATATGTTTTAAGTCTGTCTAACAAGCAATGCTATGGTTCCATGGAGCGCGCGCTAAAACGCCTCTATCGCATTTAATCAACCTTGTAGTGGCCGAAGACGTCAGCGAAGGCACAAGAAAAATTGCTGGCTAAGATCGAGTTTTTAAATCCGTCATCTTGATGCGTACGTGCATCCAGAAGATAATGGAGAATAAGAATTTAAAGTACATAACCGTATAATAGAGACTGAAAGGGATTTTTGCAATGATTTATGTCACAAAAGATGAGTTATCGCAGGGATGACTTGTATACATGGGAGGCGATGCTGAAATGTCTACTATACAACCGGCAGGGATGCAGCGCGTCGGGCTGCTGCAGGGCAGTGCCGTGAGAGATATCGACTTAGACTGCAACGAGAGTTGCGGGATGGGAGCCACCAGTTGAGAGGGAGGGGCACCGGCTATTTTCACTGACATGCAGTTACACTATCGCCCGCCTAGGTCTGCACGAAAAAGTATTGACTGCATTCAAGTGACTGTATAAAATTCCTTTTGCGTTACACCCCGCCAAGAATGCCTTCGTCTATGTTCGGTTATGAAAATGGGTGTGCGATACTTAGCCGAAACACCTATGGATTCATTTCTCATTTGAGTGCATTGCATCCGGTAATTTGGGGTTTGGTGCCAATAATGCCAATTTTCTCCCACGCAAAAATGTGTGCAGTTTGCGCATGGTCACCTACCTTATTACTCCCATTCATCTTTACATGTGAAAGCACATTTTCCACTTTTGTCACAGTTAAATGAAATCCAACATTAAACGTGTTTATCATTCTTTTATCGAAGTAGCCGACTGGTTTTCGGATGGACAGTTTTGGTGCTCAAAGTAGTTTTATTCTTATCTGCCAGTATCTAATATTTTCCAGCGGTCTTTCGACAAGCCCAGACACTCTTTTGCGTTTGTGAGTTTGCACTTTAAATTGTTTCGGTGCCGGTAATACATTTGGTTACCCTTTGGTGCGTCATGCACTGGGGCAGGTCAAAGACATACCCACCAATTTTTTTGAATGTAATTTCACTTTTTGCGTTTCTGCTCTATAGCATTTTTATCAAGGCAACGACGCATGGCTTGATGTAGAAGGCTTTAGGAAAAAATAATTTAATGACATTGGCTTATGAAGTACCTTGTTGTCACGCCTTAGTACCTAACTATATTATGACCGTAGTAATCAAAATTTCATGCAGTTATTTAGGCACCATTGAAATCCAGAAAACGGGCTGCAAGCTGTATTGATCTGCGTCAGCACGTGGTTCCCATTTTATCTATTTAGCAACTCCTCAACTTATGTATTTGATAAATTTACAAGTAATTAATACCTCTTTGTTCGCACTTTGAGAAGCACCCATATTTGCGAGGAGACCGTCTTCTCCCACGGAAGTCTTCATCTGCCTCTACTTTAAAATATTTCGATGTTGATAGATCTGTGGATGCTTGCCAGATGACAGCACACTACTCCGCTGCTCTTTATATGCCTGTATCTTTCCCCTCTATGAAATCTAATAAATACATATTGCTTTATCCATCTATCTGCCTATTGTGATTTTGTGCTTTTTCGTTTCTGTTACGGGTTATCTCTGCTCTTAGAGTTCCCTCCCGTGGTATTTTGCGGAGATTCTGTTTTTGACTGTTGTTTTATTGGTGCTTATCACTTGCTTGTTACTACCCCCAGTACCTAACAGGCAGCTTTTCTTTCTGAAGCACTATCATGCAATTCAAATGTTCAAACTTATTGGGGGAACCTAGCACTCTCACTATACTATATCCTATTTGGGTATCGTTTTAAATTCCTCAAATCTTATATGGATTTTTTAACTGATTTTTTCTATTTTCCACACAATTTTTTCAGTTAAGTACTTTTAAGTATACGACAGAAAATTTGAAACTTATGTACAGAACCCTTTTATCGGGAGCGTGAATGAAACTGGTACCAAGGTTCACTTTGTTAGGCAAAACGTGTATGCGGTACTTTGGATCATACACAGTTTTTAACGAATAAATTTTTAACGTTTTCCGTTTTTATCTCCTACTATTCCCATTCATTTATTAAGAAAAGTCTGTTTTGGCGATAACTGCTAACATTATCTTAGATAAATATACAATAGTTAAAAAACATATTACTTTATTGCAAATAATCGAGATTTTTGTCATTTTGTGTGACAAATTAACTCTATTTTTTCAGTTCTAACTGCAATGGACACAAAAAGCCGTGAGGCTCTCCTTCGCACTGATTTAAACGTAAGTCAGCGCGTTGGCAGCCCAAACCATAATGCCTTCTGTCTTGTAGATAATACTTCGGACTATTGTTCGTTTGCACATTCCAGACAACTTCACAGACAAACTGAATGATCTCGTAGATCGTTGTTTTCACCGGGTATGCCATTTTGCCCTTACCTTATCTCTTCGTCCCCCAATCAGATGTGCTCGACGGTATGCAGGCGATATTGTGGGCTTTGTTTCATTGTGGCCTCTCTTAAATGGGACATTCCGGCTCCATTTGACATTTTTCTCTCAATGGCTGCCCAGGGTGCCTGCGAGAGTGCTAGTACGATCGTCTCCTCCCTCGAAAGCCTTCCCCTCTCCAATCCGGCCTTCCGGTTGGGCATTTTGGGTGGCATTGTCGAAGCTCGGAATCATCCGATACTGCCGAACACTCTTAAAGCCAATGTTTGCCAGCCGGAGGTGCGACCGGCCCTGCTTCGCAGTCTAGAACAATTTCTGTGCCATGCATCCACACCCTCAATAACTACTGAAGCCATTGCTCTCCTGACCAAATTACTTGAGAGTACGTCAGCGAATGGACAGGACAAGGTTTGTTCCTCCTTTCATGCATCATATTTCGATATCTTCTTGCCTCTTAATTTGTCGTTGATTTTTCTTCTTTTATCCCGTTTCCCCTTCATGCTACAGTTTAGTGAGGCGGAAGCTGAGATGCTCAAAAGTTCCTTACTCTGTGCCCTGACTCACTGTGATGACTCCGAGCAGTTCGTGATTAACCTCGTCAGTCGACTCTTTGACACTATCTTTGCCCTCGTTTTTGACAATGGACGCGTTCTCAACACGCTATCCCACTGGCTGCTTACCAGCGTTGTTCATGAGGCTGTCCTCGGTTCCCCCTACTGCCTACATGAGGCGGTCATTCTCACAAAGGGAGCTCTGCGTTTGCTGAAGTGCCTCTTAAAATACGTGAACCTCACCTGGGTACTTCACATCTTCTTTCTTCACTGTTTTTCTGTCCTCCTCCTTCTCCTCCTCCCTTATTATTACTATTAGTACTAATGTTGCTGTCTTTCCTCCTCAACCTCTTGACGCGCTTTGATTGCTCCGTATCTTTCACTCTTTGTTTATACTTGCTCACTCTTAGCACCCATCTTCCACTCGTAAAATGATAGCTTTGCCTTACATGTTCTTTGTGATTCTGCATTTATAACCTGCCATCTTCCTTATTATCCAGCTTCTAGAAAAATCGCCACACCTAATGACGAGTTTAATTCTGGCTTTTGCCTGGAATTACACAGCTGCCTATGCAGGGGACCTTGTGAATTGCATACTATCTCGCTGGTACGTTGAACTTCTTCCATATGAGCCTGAAGTGAACCTATAGCCCGTGCCGTACCATTCTCTGGTTTCTCGATAGCTTGCCAAGTTAAGTCCTGTTTTTTTTCAGGCTGGCAGTAAGCGTGGGCAACGAGTGTAGATTGACTCGAAGGCTGTATTGCCGACGTCACCGTTAGTGATGCATTAGCTACCTCTTGTAAAATCTGCAATCTTAATCTTTACAATGATCCTATTGGTGACGGTCTTTTTATCTTTCTCCCATTCCTGTAAACAAAGTTACCACTCTGTGAGTTTGGAACAGAGTTACCAGTTGCATATGCATCTGAATCCCTGGGAAAACAATTCGGTTATCTGTCTTCAGAGACTAACCATGATATTTTATAAGTGTTCTTGTCTCTATGCACCGATATGCTTTGACGTACCATGGCTATCGCCCTCCAGACCAGTTAATCTAATCCTGACCGTCTAGCGGGCTTCACGAGTTGTTCAAGGCGCATGGGATGACTGTCATGAATACTCTCTTCCCCTCAAAACTCACGCAGTTACAGCATGCGTTTGTCTAAAATTAGCTACTTGCAGAAATAGCTCGTCCTTTACAAGCATCAGAGATACCGCCGCCCCATCGATCTACTACTGACGACATACACCACTGTCTTGGATAGGACGCAGTAATTACTCGAATGTGAGCTGTTGTATTGTGAACCATCGGCCATAATTTTGTCCTCGGAAAGAACTTCAAGAGGATCGGATATGGACGTGAACGTATCGGTTGGCCATGCTTAACAGCCCATTTACGCGTGCTGCACATAACCTAGTCTCTAACTCCAAGCATGAGAGCTCTAGCGAGAGGGTCCCCAGTCTCATGAAAACGGGAACGTTTAGTTTCAGTTTAACCGTCTTTATAGACGACGGCCGAATCATACCGTCATTTAACAGTCTTCTAAGACACTACTTTTGCCATGTTGTTCTGATTTGCAAGCGCGCCAGATTATAGTGCGGAACTCGCTGATTGGCCATAAGGATTGAAATCGAAGGATCGGTTTCGCTCTTTCCTCTCTTTTGTGCGCCAGCCGCGTGTGTGACCCTCCTAGCCCATTAAGATACATTTGGGTGCATTGACTGACGGCGTGTCACTGGCATATACCGCATTAGTTAAGATCCTACACATACTCAACGCAGCCCGATATACTCCCGCCGCAACAGTTTTGATCCAGCGTGGCTATTCTGAGGCATTGGGATGCAATGTCTCTGCAACAGTTCTGAATAGGTACTAGGTCGAGAAACTCAACATTTTTTCTTCTTCGCTAGTCCCCCATTCACCTTTGTCGCCCCCTTGGAGGCCTTCCTCCTCCATGGTGAACTGGATTGTCCGCTGAGTCAGCAGCTACGTCATCTGGATGAAACGAGCGTGGATGTTGTCACTGTAGGTTTTAATTTTATGATGTATTCCGTCTTGTTTCACTGTTTTCCGACTTTCTTATCAGCAGTTTTCTGTTTCCTCCCACCCATCCAGAAATTGCGGATACACAACTTCTTGATACACTGTGCAAAGCCTTCCCTCATTCTGTATGCCGTCTGAAGGCAGTGACCGAACTTTTGGTGAGATCGTGGCTATCAAACTCGCCAAATTACTCATTGAGACCTCTCCATCAACACGAGAGTCGTTGGTGGAATGCAGATTGATGGTTTGGTCGGCGTTCTTGCCACTTCTTCCTCCACCGGCGATAACTAGACTGTTTAGTGAGGTATTTTATATTAATTAATTTACTTACATGTTGCAAGTAGACACGCTTGTGGCATTTATTTATGTTCTTTGCAGTACGCTGAAGTGGTGCTTATCGGTCTCAGCCATTCCAACGACCTCATTCGTGCAAAAGCCTGCGCCGCTGTCTGCACCATCACCTCGCACCTTCCCTCCTTGCATCTATCCTGCGATACGCCTCTGCCTCTCCGTCAACTCGTTTTCACTGGATTAGTTAGTCTCCTTTCTTCGCCGGACCCGACCGCCCGCAACACCGTAATTCATGGGTTTGTTGAAATGTCGCAGTGCGTTCGTAATAGGTGTGCCGCCCTGAAGGATCACAACAAAGGGACGCTACATGGTCCTGCCAAAGGCTTTCGCGTTGCGGGTTATCCAGACGTACAAAGACGATTCTTTGATTTGAAGCCTGTTATGGGCATAAAGTCTCCTGCTGCTGTTGACCTCTGTCAACTGGAGGACTTGGGTATGGAACGCGTCAATTTCCTGTCGTATTTGTTTACTGTTCTACTAGCCCAAATTAACTTTTACAAATTTGCTGGTCCTTGTTTTTTTGGCACAAAAATTAATGCTTTAGTTAAACAAGGGTTTGTTATCAAGAGTACACTGGAACCATCGGTGAGCACATTTTAATCGGCGGCCTCTCCTCTCCTATAGATGACCTCCTCTACTTCGCCTCCTTGTTATGGTTTCGCTGTACATCCGACAGTCATACTTCTTTCATCTTTCCGGGACAGCCCCCTGCGGTCGATGGCTGCGTCGAGGGGGATATGTCTACATGCATCACCGAACTCCTGAGCACCCCTCTCTTTCCACCCGGCATGCCCTATCAACGCCAGAAGACCCTCATCACCCTCCTACGTCACATGTTTGACTTGTTATACTTTTGGCAGCCAAGTCAACAGCAAAGACTGACTGCATCTGCAAAGAGCATCAAAAAAGTTGGCTTCGAACCCTGTTAGTCTGACTTTTTTCCAGATGTTAGTCAAGATCAATGTTTCTCTCGCAAAAGCTTCGCCTACACAAAACAATCACTGATAACAGCCCTAGGATATTTCAGAAATAGCCTTAATGTGGTAGCCGATTGCATCCATTCCACCCCAGTAATAGTGTTTATTCTTCTTTTTTCTTACGCCAATTCTGATTTGTTCAGGCGACTCCAGAGTCCGTGGCATCGCAAACCAGCGTTGTTTATCCATTCGGATTCATGGCATAGCCCGTAGCAATTATATGTTGTTAGTTTCATTCCCGCACA
This sequence comes from Schistocephalus solidus, assembly GCA_017591395.1. Lineage (NCBI taxonomy): Eukaryota > Metazoa > Platyhelminthes > Cestoda > Diphyllobothriidea > Diphyllobothriidae > Schistocephalus > Schistocephalus solidus. The sequence goes on from WEDG01007908.1 coordinate 7,721, forward strand.
CTGAGAACTGTCCAGCCGAACATCTTCCTTAGCCGTAATTTCACTCTATGCGTCCACTTTAATCAGTTAGCTCCGACCGGCAGATGTCACCGATCGGTGCTAGATATTCAAGTTTCGAATGCTGTTCATGCACAGTAGCCATACCATTCTGCGACTGCCAAAGTTTTCAAACCCATTCGTTATTTTCTTCGCAGCAACCCGTAAAGTTTGCACTTTGTAATTGTAAAGGTGGACCTCCTTAAACTTAATTTCCTACACTCAGACTTTTGTCTTTTGTTGGACCTCACAGCGGGAATACCGATACTTCAAAAGGCAACAGAACATCTTCGGCGTGAGTTTTCTCTGGCAGGTTATCTCCTTTGGACTTCACCTAGCATAAAACCGTCGAGCAGCCCCTGGACTCGGCCTTTGGCCGAATTTCCAGGAGCTCAAGACCAAAAAATGAGAGTCGTTTGTGTTTCCGCCACGGAGTTTCCAAGCTAGCAGCGTTCTGCTCCAGCTGAACAATTTTTTTTGTTTTCGAGCGCCCATGTTGGTGCACGTTCCCAGTTGCAGTTCATTTTGAACATGCTAGGCTGAACTGAGTATCTCCGCACTCAATCCGCGCCTTATTTCATCTATAGGAATCATACCACTCTGCACCTTTGGAAAGCTAAATAACCTAATCGTTAGGTTCTTTGTCAAATTTCCGTGGGAAAACGAAGCATAGTTAAACCGACGGCTGGGCAACTAGTTTTAATTGGTTCTGTTAAGCAAACCCCACTCCAAGCAAGTCTGGCCATCTTCTATGGTGAACCTTGGCCATTCAGGGTGGACTTATCTAAAAGAGACAGCGAGAAAGTTCATGAGTGGTTCATGACTTCCAGGTATAGTCTATGATTTTTGACTGTTATGTCTTCTTCTTTCCTCATATTGTGGAGCACTGTTAATTGAACTTTGCACTGAATAAATCGGCAAGCTACCTTGGAAACGGAACTAGTTGGTTATGCTGACATACAGTAATGATGCTCCTTTTCATGCCAGCAAGGGCGTTCCTGTCAGCTCTCCTAAACAATTTTGTTTTTTGTCATTCATTAGCCACGTCGAAGAACCTGCAGGAACGTCTAAATCAACTGCTCTCCGAGCGGAATTTCCCCAGTCCTAGGGAGCTTTCAACCTGGCTTCAGCTCATAGCCTCCCTGCCGAACGTGAATACTGAGGTGAGTGTCTCCCAGCTGTGCCGCCTCTTATCCCTCCTCAGACATATGCTGACCCGCGCCTCCCTGTCTAAAAAATGTCATGGCTGCTGCGTGCTTCTATTTACGGCTGGTAGGGTCGCAAGAGCCGGGAGTTTGGGTATTTTCAAGTGAGCATTTCTCTTTTATCTTCTCTGCTAGTGGCATTGAATGTCAATGGATGAGTGGTTTGACCATAAAGTCAGGATGCTCATCTCACTCTGACTCCGCTTTTGTTCAACTCTCATGCGTAGCTCCAGGAAAATGTGCTGGCCGCAGGAACCACAAGTTGGCAAATAGTTCGATTGGTGTTCTTACCCAAGTGCGAGTAGTTGGTGTTTCTCTCTAACACTGGTGCCTTTGAATATGTGACACCTGGTTCGGTTCTTTAAAAAGGGGAAAAACCGCGTTGTGGTACCTTGGGACCCGGGCTTTCTCACCCCTCATTCGCTGCTCCGGATCGCGGCACAAGTCGTCTTGACTTGGTCTTGCGACTGGCTCACGCTGTGCAGCGTGGATCTCCTCCTCCACCGTAGCCCAACAGACAGGCATTCCAGAGGAACGTAACTTGGAGCCTTTCCAACTGACATTTTAACGCTGTGCCAGTGGAAAACCAGATTGCGAGTTCTCCTTCCTGTGGTAAGTCTGACGTGTGGAGTGAAGTTTGGTTCGTGTTGTTAAGGGTTCAGCACGTACACGATGAGCGTTAAGCGGAGGCGTGCGCTACGTCGGCAACTGTGCCCATTCCAATATTTGGGGTAACAAGTGAGTTCCGTTAGCGATCGGTGAGCGTTCATCAACGAATGTTAATGGATATTCCCGATCTAAACCGACAAGACAACGAGCCCGTGGCTCAATGGCTAGAGCGTTGGACTTCTGATCAACGGGTCGCGCGTTCGATCCTCGGGTGGTGCACCTCTCTCTGGGGTTGGGTATGATTGGCTGACGACGGCTAATAATCCAGAAATGGCCATTCCAGTCTCCCTTGCCGGCAATGCTCATCTGAATATGATCCATTTTGCACGAAACAGGCGGGTGTGACTGTCTGTATAACTTTGTCCGCCACTGCATCCAATTCCGTCACCGGTCTTCTTCACTCTATCTTGAAATCGAGCTCAGGTGAGTATGGAAGGGAGAAGACAGTCAGGCAAATGCTCCGCTATCACTATAATCTAAATCACCCACAAGTCACTACGCCTAACCTACCGTTGGCACACATTGGAAGTCGTCAGTAACGATGGTCGAATTGCAGATGGTTCTCATATTTATGATTGTTTGAATGAAGGCAAACCAAGCCTGGAACCGCTCTCAGTCAATCTGTTTACATTTCTGTCTAAGCGCACTGAATATTAGAACGTGGAAAACATAATAGCCAATAATCGCACTCTTGGTCGGGGAAATATGCTAAGTACTCACTTTTTATAGCTACAATATCATGAGAGTGAAGAGAGAGAGGGAGAGAGAGAGAGAGAGAGAGAGGAATACGCTTTATTTTGAAGGTTCATTCAAAATTTTCAGCAAAAATACAAATGGCTCCATTCACTAAGATAATAGGATAAGTAAACATAATATGCAATAATCAAAGAGTCAAAAATGGACATCTAGCGGTGAGACAATTCTAGTCTGAGCTTTTTACTTTCAGTCTCTTCATACGTAAGGTAGCGTGCTAGAAATGGCAAAACGGAGCGCTGGTATGCCGTTGTACGGCAGGCTATATGGCGAAAGCCTCGGCGCATCGGACGGAAAGACTTCACAGCAATCAGCTCAGAGTAGAGAGGATGGGTTTCATCATCAAGGATTCGCCCAGCGAATTGTTTGACTGTCGTAAAGTGCCGTTTTGCTATCAAATCCACTAAAACAGTATAAGAAACACCAGCAGCAGAAGAGAGCATTCGGAGAATACGTTTTAAAATCAAAAAATCCTTTTTAAGCAAGGCTGGAAAAATCACGGGATTGCAATAAAAGATGAGGAGAAGAACACATGCCTCTATAAATCGCCAGATAAGGGCCTGAGTGTGTGATAGGAACGTAAACGGCGAATATAATATAGAAGTTTACGAATTTTTGTAAAAAGAGCATCGATATGTTGGGAGAATGAAAGATTCGATGTCAGAGTAACGCCAAGGTACCGAAAAGAGGATACCTCGTTGGGAAGGACGGCTGAGAATTGAGAACTAGGAGATGGTCGCAGGTGAAAAACACATTGGACAGACTTCTCATGGTTCAGTTGAAGGCCATTATCTGACGACCAGGCTGCAACATGGTCAAGGCCATGCTTCAGACACTGGAGATGTGTCTGATTTTTAAGAGGATGACTAACAACCATGTCGTCGGCATATTTGATGTACAGACAGTCATTTGGTGACCTCAAATCATCAGTGTGAAGGGAGAAGAGGTGAGGGGATAAGATGGCACCTTGAAGAACACCGCAGTTGTTTGGAAGGACAGTAGACTTCCGCTTGCCGGATTGTACGAATTGAGTGCGGGAAGTAAAATAATCTTCAAGCCAAGAGACAACCCAGCCGGGAGAGCCAGACGCGGATGTTTTATTAAGAAGGAGATGGCGCGGGATGGTGTTGAAGGCAGAGGAGTAGTCAAGAAATGCGCATGCGTACGCACGGCAGCCCTTATCTAAATCTCGTAGAGCCGAATGTACTACAAGGGCAACAGCATCTAGGGTACTACGCTGGGCCTTATAGGCAAATTGTAATGGGTCGGAGAAATTGGAGGAAAAAGGCTTAATTGTATCGAGAGCGACTCGTTCAGCAATCTTCAGTAAGCGGAAGAGCAGGCTATTGGACGGAAAGATTTAGGACCAAAATAAGCGGACTTTTTAGGGATGGGACTGATTCTTACTGAACGCCAAATGTCTGGAATCTTTGACTCCATGAAGGACATGTTTATAAGGAGTGTCAAAATAGGGGAAATCTGAGAGCAGCAGTATTTTAAAAGAAATGGTGAGACTTCATCCGGCCCAGCAGCAGTTCAACCACGAACATTTTTCAGATGTTTCTCCACTGTTGCCACTGACACGGGAGAAAAAACGCTTGGTAGTAACGAAAGGTTGTTTGTGGGGGATTGGAGTCAGTAGAAGTATGGATAAAATGTTTGTTTAGATCGTCTAAATCAGTATCAACATGTGCCAGTTTACCACATTGGCCAGTGAGACGCTTAAGATTCCTCCAGAGTTCAGCAGAGGAAAGCCGAAAAGAAGGTTTGGACGGAGAGGCAAAAAGCTGACTAACAAACAAATCATTTAGTCTGCAAATCTCCCTTTTTATTAATATGTTAACCTCCTTTATACAGCCTCCCAGGCCTAGCTTGTAAAGAAGTGCTTTTTTATGTCTTAAAGATTTTAGATAAGGGGAAGAAATTCTGTCAGGTCGGACCAAAACTGTATCAAGAGGACAACAAATATTAAAAATTTCTTTTAAAAATGTTGTAAGGAAGCTGGAGCACAACTCAACATTGGATTGAATGAGGAAGACGGGAATACGATATGCAAGTCTGGAGAAGAAAAAAGTTTTTTGGAGATGTGTCGTGAACCTTAACTTTCCTTTCGGGTTTGAGTAGCAGCGCACGTGTAGAAGCGGAGTAAATTTTTGGAAGACCTAATAATACAGAGTGATCGGAACCAGATAATGGAGCTCTGTTCTAAACAAGGAAGAACTTGGATTGGTTAGTCAAAACGTGATCAAGAGGGGCATCAGCGCGAGTATTAAAGGAAACAAGGTCATCAAAGCCTAATAACGTAAACGGACGTAAATTCACACGATTAAAATCACTACATAAGACAATAAAGCAAGTTCTTCCGAAAGAACGTCAAAGAAACGGTTAAGCGCACCTTCACAGGTAGAGGGGGAATATAGATACTAACAAATATGATGCCCTTAAATGTATATAAAAATCGGGGCTTACAGATGACAGCAATAACGTCTATCAAATCCTCAGAGTAGGAAAATAAGGACTTATAGTTAAAACACCAATCCTTATTGACCAAAATAGCCACCCCACCGCCTTTACTGGAGGCTGAAGATTTTCGATCTGCTCGAAAAGCAACAGAAAGACGGGTGCTAATTAGCTGGTCCGTTTTGCGCGAAACAGGCGGGTGTGACTGTCTGTATAACTTTGTTCGCCACTGCATCCAATTCCGTCACCGGTCTTCTTCACTCTATCTTGAAATCGAGCTCAGGTGAGTATGGGAGGGAGAAGACAGTCAGGCAAATGCTCCGCTATCACTATAATCTAAATCACCCACAAGTCACGGCGCCTAACCTACCGTTGGCACACATTGGAAGTCGTCAGTAACGATGGTCGAATTGCAGATGGTTCTCATATTTATGATTGTTTGAATGAAGGCAAACCAAGCCTGGAACCGCTCTCAGTCAATATGTTTACATTTCTGTCTAAGCGCACTGAATATTAGAACGTGGAAAACATAATAGCCAATAATCGAACTCTTGGTCGGGGAAATATGCTAAGTACTCACTTTTTATAGCTACAATATCATGAGACTGAAAAGATTTCAGTCGCCAAGAAGAACCAAAAGAAAAAAGGACAAAGAAGAAAAGCAGATCTTCACTTGTGTCGGATCTATCAGGTGGATGACCAGTTGTGCATAGCCTCGAATAACTTCCCCCCAAACACCCAAAATCAGATCTTGGGCTCTGCTCTTGACTGCAGGCAGCTCCCTCGTGAAATCCTTGCCTTAGCAAGGTTGCTGTAGTTGATAGATGCGGGTAATTGTTTACTCTTTTTTGGTTAGGATGCCTTGTACGGCCAACTAAACAGGACAAGGGAATAGGAACCGCCCCACCCGCTTAAAATAGGTGGCTTTGTGGTAGATTTCAGTAAGGGTAAATATACCGTCTATCTTAACGCTACCACTTATCCCAACATAAAAGTAAAATTCCTCCTTAATCTTAACCCTAGCCCTAAACCCTACACGATACTAACCTTAGCCTTAATCTAATCCTTACCCTTGCCCCAACTAACGTCAACCTCAAATATAACCGTTAACATAACTCTAACCCTCACCTTAATTCTAAACTTAATTTCTTTGGAATTTAGCGCAAAGCCACATGCATTGTGGGTGGTTCCTAACCCCGTATCCTGTTTAGGCGACCATACAAGGCATCCTTACCCTTTAAGCTTTTTATCGGACACAAAAATTCTTTCCCCTCGGCTTGCCCATTTCGCGCCCCCAACTGTTGATGGACTACTAAAGGGACCCCAGGCCGCTGTTCGAGGGTCCCTGTAACTTGGGAGACAAAACACGGGAACCTGGCGATTCTTTCAACCCGATAACCTGGGTCCAAAAAGTGCTGCTTGCATTATCTAGATCAGTGGAGACCACTCCCACGGCTTCTGATATGCATGACCCTACGTACTCCTAGTTTATGGCATTACTTTGGGGACCAGAACCCCTGTAAGCAATGAATGTACAAGGATTTAAGTCTCATGTTGAAACGGCGTCCTTAGTATTGATCATCAGCCACAGGCAATGCGACGTTTTCTGTTTTTTTTTAACCTCAAGCGTTCGATAGGTTATCACCAAGCAAATGATTACGAGGTTAAATTAAGCATCTCGGTTATTTGATTAATCTACTTAGGTGGGAATATGGAAGTATAAGTAGAGACAGTCGTAGTTCGGCTATTATTCTCGACCAACCCCATTCACCAAGGAGAAGATAAGGATAAGTTGTCAGGTCAAACCACGTCTATGCGGATTTACTCGTATACTTGCTGTTGTCGAGCGGGTCATATTGGTCGCACGAGCCGGCGCCTATCTAAAATCGTACGTTAACCTCTCCCAGCATGACTGAGATAAAGTGCAAATAGGGGCATAATCAGTGCCACCTTCGCATGCATGGTTGACTCCGGTATTGCGTGAGCCCTCGCAAAGCCTACTGGGTGAGGTGATACTTTCCCATTAAAGTACCCTTAACCACTGTGACAGGGCCTACCAACAACAGCAGAATTTGGCACACTCAGGTTACGCAAACCGGTCTTATGCGCATGGAAGAACCTCATTTGCGTCCCGCATTAAACATGGCCGGAAATCTGTCAAGTACATGCAGGCTTCTGCGCCTTTCTCCCTCCCCCCCGACACTGTTCATCCCTAACCCCCCCCCCCCCCCCCCCCCTCGTCACCCACACTACCCATCCTTGACGATATTGACTGCCTCTAATTAGCCCCCCCCCTATGCCTCTTCTCCCACTTGCATGGAAAAACTGAAGCTAACTCGACTTGGCTCATTGCCCAGGTATTTTATGTATCCCTGGAACCGATGGTAATTTGTTAAAAGAATGTGTAGGTTCTTCTCAACCCTTAGTTACTCAGTAGTAGAAGATGGTTTCTCAAAAATGTTTTAAACCTTTCCTCGTTTTCTGCTGACAGAAAAAAAGTAAAAACACGCTGAGTTTACTCACCCCCATCTTCATCATTAACGTCTCTCTCGCCTACCCTTCTCCTGCAGGTTCAGGCGGAAATTCTATCGATCTTCGACTCGCATTGGCCCAGAGATGTCAACTTACTGTCAAGCTTCATGACGGATAAGCTGGTAGCACTGGCTGAATGCTGGTGCGATTTCCATGTAACTGAGGCCTACTCGGCGGGGTCGATCCTCTTTCAGTGGCTTGTAACCAGGTTCGTCCGACATCAACTACTAGCTATTATTAAGTGGGCCACTTTTTGAATCGCGAGCTAAGCTTGGTCTACCGAAGTCTGATGCGTAGTTTTAAGAAATTGTTTACTTAGGGCACTGCGCAGAGTCTTGATATTTTTCATAGTTGAATTAAGGATGCTCTTCTTTTTTAATAATCTAATGTTCCGTACAACATTTTAAGTGCCGAAGCCTACAGGGCTGTATTGATAGCCTGAGCTGTTTTTTTGTACTTTTTCCTCGATCCTTCGGTATTTGCGGATTTTTGCAGCCAGCCATCTGCGCCGGTTATCCTGGGAGTGCTGCTGAGGAAGATACAGACTCTGTCCGCCTCAATTCCTATTCTCATCGAGAACCCCAACCCTAAAGAGTCCTCGAGAATTATGCGTTGCATCCTGGATTTCCCCGGGCATGGTAATGCTTTTATTTCATCGGCCTTTGTGATGCCTATTTGGTCCCCTAATCCAGCTTATTTCAGACGTGAACTGTGGTCTAATCTATTCAATTTATACTTTCCACGTGGATATGTGTACTTATATTCAAAAAGTAGGAACCCTCATCGTTGCTATTTATTTTGCTGTAGTAAGCCACGTATTTTGACGAATAAGCCAGAACCTTTTGCTTTAAACGACACAGGAACGCTCATTTTTCTCATAACTGGTCTGGTATGATCGATCTAGCTCCTGATTCCTTTAATTTCATCGAAATTCTTTTCGCGGCATTGAAAATAACCTTTTCGGGTTTTTGCCCACCGAACGTTTAGTATCTGGCTACGGGCAATACCTACAGCGTCTTTTTGGGAAAGGGGGCGAAATTACTTGCAAGTTGAAATAAAACCCTGATAGTGGGTTTAGTCATGCGTCAAGAGCTATTATGGATGCTGTTAAATGCGTGTGTACAAGGCTTTTTTGTCCCGTCAACGGACCACGCGGAGATGAGTGAACCAGCACGGGGGCCAGATCAGGGCGCGGCACTCGTCACTGGAGGTACGCACCGATAAAAATGCCACAGATAGGGGGAGGGGGGGTTTGTTGCACGCCTGGGCGCAGGCTGACACCATGCCAGCCACTTGTGCCCAATCTCGTCTCGGTCTGATTGATTCTGTTTTAACACCGGGCCCAGGTGGAAAGAGAAGAGGACGCGATAGATGTTACCTAAGCCACCGTCCCTCCGCTCGCCATGCTTTGGAGCACACGATGGACATAGTAGGAATCGATGGTCGAACTATCACAAAGCTAATGTCCGATGTCCGATCCCCAATCAGAATGAACTAATTCACCCACTCACCAGAGTAGATGCGCTGCCAGCCAGACCTCAGAGCAATCACCTGCGTCGCGTACAATATCAATTTTACAAAAATCCACTAATTAAGAATTACCCTTTCAAAATACCAATAATACTTATCTTAGTTAATTTAATCCCTTCCACCTCTAGGTTTTCTGACCGCCATCAACGCCATTTGTTCGTGGGTGGGACAGACTCTGCCGTTGAAAAAGTTCCCGCATTGTCTGACAGTAGATCCGGCAGTCAGAAACGAATTTTCTGCCCGATTGCACCCACTGCAACAAGATCTCCTTTCACAAGATTCACATCTAGTTCACGATTGTATTCACCTCTCCAACGCCTGTCTCGCCCTCATGGGCTGTTCACCCTTTTTTGTGGACCTAAACTCGGCTGTGGACCCCACCCTACCCGCTGATGGTAATAAACATTACTTGACCCTTCTATCCTCTAGGAAATTTCTCCTTTCACGAGGTTTGGGATCAAATGCTGCGTAGGGAGCACCTGAACATGGCGATTCTTTGCTCACTAACTGTGCATATCGTCTTACGCCTTTAGAGCGCTCTTCTGTTTGACTAGTATGCTGTAATTGTTGTTTAAGTACCTTTTTGCAAGACATTTGACCTCAACTTCTCTTATATGCCCCCACATAAGAAAAGTCTTTGTCCTTTGCAATTTGCGCACAATCCAGGATAATTTGTACTTCGTTCGTTTGATGGTTATTAGACCGATACCGTAAAGTCAGTGGTCAGATATGTGTTTAGCTGCTGTCCCTTTTAATCACAGTGAAATTCATCTCTATAATTCTGGTAGGTTAGCCTCGCCTAAATTCATAACGAACCATGTAGAAAGTACTTTTTCGCCAGCACATACTCCGTGATATTCATAGACGTATGTACAGATAAGTCTCGTGCGCAGCAGTCGTCGATATAAGCTTGGGTTAGATCTTTTTGTTCGGCCAGTTTGTCTGTTCTTTTACAGATGGAACAGGGACACTATGACACATATCTTACAGGGTCTCGAATGAGATTTAGGGATGAAATGATCTGCTAAGACAAAGCAAATGATATTCATGGTGATTAATTCGTGCGCAACATCGTGGTTGTCAATAACACGGAAAAATACCTTCTTTTTATTGAAGCCCCAAATGCAAACACAAGCATTACTCTGTGCTCCCTGCGGTTCCTTGTAGCGGGTGCCTCCTCCTTCGAAGTTCTTGGGCGAACAATTCTGACATTTGCCTCCAAAGCCAGTCCCAAGTCAGTTTGGATGGACAGCTCTACAACCCCAGGGTAGGCAATATCATCTGTCTTATTGACAACTTTCCTTTTTCGCGAAGACTTGTGTTAGAGGACATCGCCATATTTCACAGCAATAATTAATTGTTTGGTTTGATTTGGTCTTGCCGATGTGATGAGTCCCTGATTCTTCAACCTACTTAACCCAACGATATCGAAGGAGTAGGGGAAGAGAATTAAGGGAGCCCACTGAATCTGTCCGAATTTCTTTTACAGCGTATTCATCAAAATCATACTGAGGAAGTAGGTGGCTGATTGACTGGACCAACCCGCTATATTTTCAGACTCGTCCGATTTTCCGCGCTTCTTTGGTATCCGCAACATTTATTAAAGTCTGCATTTTCGTGCAGAATACAAGAGGAGACTTGAATTTGTCAACGAATAGCTGATACATACCAGACCAAGTTTCCCCAACCACCTTGGACGCCACCTCAACCCTTTGCCGTCGAGCCGGGTCTAAAAGTTAACCCTTCTCCCCCCCCTCACTGCGTTTTCACCACCTCATTTTTCTCCGTTGATCGGGATTAGGCCTGAGCTCCGGCATTAGGTTCTTCTGCCAACTGGCTGGCTTTTAATCGTCCGCTATTGTCTTTTTTCTGATATTAGCTTCGATTGTGTCACTCAGATCGCTATTATATTTGTTTTCTGAACCCTGAAAATTTTTTGCTTGTCAGCCTGAACCGACAATTTGAGAGCAGAGGGAACGAGAAGGTACTCACTGCCATCCAACTACTGCCAGAGTATCAACACATCTTGTCCTGGGCCTGGAAAACCCTCAAGGTGCGTGTTTCCTATTTATGTCCGAACCCGTTACCCATGTTGTCTAGAAATTCTGCCTTTACGTTTCGGTGGAAGTGTGGCTGAACAGTCAGTTTTTTAACGTACCGCCTCAGAAGGCTTGGTGTTTACTATTGCATACATCAGAATGTAGTAAGGGGCCTAATGACAAACTCCTCGTGGCTTCCGAGCCCTCGACGATGCTGGACGCGCGTGGGATTATACTTCTGTTTGATTTTACCAACTCGATTGCTTGTACTACCTAATCCCTTTCCTTGTTTGTAGCGCAACCTTGTTAAAACTGCCCCCTCTCAGCTTTCCGCCGTCTCCGTTCCCTCCCCTCATTCCCCTGTAATCACCAGTGTCCATTGCTCCTTAACGTACAACGCTATCTTCTCGAGATTTTGCGATGCAGTAGGTGAATCATTAGCTTCCTTCCTGAAATGTGACTTTGGTCAGAATGGATTAATTTGGTGGGGCTGTAATGTAGTATAATCCCAAGATATTTCATTCACGCCAAACTGTCGATTTTTGAATGCGCCTCTTTTGGGTCGCTTGAAAAAACGACACTACAAATGTCTAACGTGGTAGTATAATTTTCGTCATTGATTTTCAACGCCCTTGTAAACCAAAAAATACACTATAGAAATCATGCACCAAAATATCGTTATTATACACAAGGCGGCTAAGGATATAGGCAGAATAACATAACCGATAAAGACAAGGGAGACTGGAATGCTAGTGTGGGGTTCACCGATCTGGTTAAGGAACACGTATGTTCCGTTGTGCCTTGGAGCTCACTTTGGAGCCCTCGCAGGCGGTCGCATAGCGACATGTAGCATATGTTGATAAAGTGGAACCGACAAAGACAAGGGAGACCGGAATGGCCATTTCCGGCTTATTAGCCGTCATCAGCCAGTCATACCCAATCCCAAGTTCGGCACACCTGGGATTCGAACACGCGACGTTTGGTAATTGAGTCGAACGCTCTACCATTAAGGCATGGGCTCGTTATTTTGTCGGTTGCGATCGGGAATATGATGATAGTGTGGGGCTCACCGATCTGCTTAAGGAACATGTATGTTCCGTTGTGCCCTGGAGCTCAGACTAGAGCCCTCGCAGGCGTTCGCATAGCGACATGTAGCATATGTTGATAAAGTGGAACCGATTAAGACAAGGGAGACCGGAATGGCCATTTCTGGCTTATTAGCTGTCATCAGCCAGTCATACCCAATCCCAAGTGTGGCACACCTGGGATTCGAGCCCGTGGCTCAATGGTAGAGCGTTCGACTCAATTACCAAAGGTTGCGGGTTCTAATCCCAGGTGTGCCACACTTGGGATTGGGTATGACTGGCTGGTGACGGCTAATAAGCCAGAAATGGCCATTCCGATCTCCCTTGTCTTTGTCGGTTCCACTTTATCAATATATATATATATATTATATGTATATATATTGCTAATTGAAGCGAAAATGCGCGTCCCCGGGCATAAATCAGAAGAAGAGGCGATCACGGGAACAATAGGTTTAATATCCTGACGTTTCAAAATCAAACAAGATTCCATCGTCGGAGGTAGGTTCAGTACGGCGCCTCACAGTATTTATGGGTTCTGAACATGCTGACTCTACAGCTATTCGTGCAGGGTGCACTGCAGGGGGTGGGGAGTTAATGGCTGTCCTACTGATCATTGATTTGTTTCTCCCTCGCCTCGCCTGGGGGCTGTGTCGGGATGGCAAGTGTCATTGACCTCGTCTGCATTGCCCGCGTTTGTTGTCCCGGACCCGCATGTCTGTTTCTCGTGGCTCGTTTACATCTGTTCGTGCACGTCTCATTGGTGGTTGCTGAGTCGGTGCCGGTGTCTCCGTTCCTATCGCGTTGGAGACGCCCATCAACGGTGTTCGTACGCAAACTATGTTCACCTGCGTCCATGTTCATGCCTGGCCGGAGGTCTTGCTGGTTCGTGTTCTCCGCGGTTATCACATCAAATGTGTTGGTGTGTTGCATAGGTTCACCCAGGCATGTGTTCTGGCTCGTTATGCGTTTGCTCGCGACCGCGAACAGTTTGACTTCTTGCCTGTGATTCTGTTGATTGAGTCGCACTCTTAAGGCCTGGTAGGCCGCCGGGAGAATCGTGCAGCGGTTAATGGAAGAAGGTATGGTGTGCCAGGCTTCGAGCGTTTCTCTGGCTGTTTGGTTGATACCTCGGCCTAGGATTTCGGCGTCATGGAAAGAAAAGGTGTGTCCAGAGGCCGCACAGTGTTCCGCCACCAACGAGAGCTGATCCATCCTTCTTACGGCCCTTGCGTGCTCACTCATGCGGGTCTGTAGTCGCTTACCGGTCTCTCCGACATAGTTCGCCTCACAGGAACCGCACTGAAGACGATAGACGACGTTCGCCGTTTCGCCGCGTGACAGGGGGGGCCTTGGGTCTCATGACCAGACGTCTTATTGTCGCCTCAGGTTTGTGGGCGACGCCGATCCCCAATGGTTGTAAGAGACGCGCAACAGCTTCAGATGCGTTCTCGATATATGGCATTGCCCGCCACACTTTCAGTGGTTCTATCACTGGTCTTATAACTTGCCTCGGATGTCTGCTGCGTTCTATGAAGCTACGAGGATAACCGTTGGAGGTGAACATTCGTTGAAGATAGTGGAGCTCGGCTGCTTTTGTCGCCTTTCTCGCTACAATGAGTTTCCGCCCTTTTGGTAAAGCGTCCGTACGCAGCTACGTTTGTGGCACAATGGGTGGTTACTTTGGTAACTGAGGACTTGACGTGTGTTGGTGGCCTTTCATATACCGTTGTCCTTAGACTGCCGTCGGTCTTACGGTGGACTAGGACGTCTAAGAACGCCATTTGACTGTTGGCCTCAGCCTCCATTGTGAACTGAATGTCCGGATAGATGGAGTTCAGGAGTGCGTGAAATTCGGCGACCATTTCGCGTTTGAGAACGACGAAAGTATCGTCCACATACCTTACCCAAAATATTGGTCTGTGGTTCGTGAACACACGTGTCTCTAACTTTTGAAGGACCGCCTCAGCAATGAAACCAGACAGCGGCGAACCCATCGGAGTCCCTTTAATCTGTTTGTAGACTGTTCCCCTCAAAGGTGAAGTAGGTTTTGAGGCAGAAAGTGAGCAGCTGGATGAGGTGCGCCCGTTTAGGCTTATTGATTACCTCGTCATAACGGTTCTCAAGCAAGTCACCGACAGTTTCAATTGCAAGGCTCTGAGGAATTGAGGTGAAAAGTGAGGTAACATCAAATGATACCATGACTTCGTCTGCATTAAGGTGTAAACCATGGAGTCTTTACAAGAAATGGGCGGCTGAACGGATTGAATGTGGGTGTTCCATGCAGGGATATGATGGGTCGAAGTGGAGCACCATGTTTGTGTACTTTGGGCAGCCCATAGAATCTCGCCATGGCCGAATCTGTAGGTTTTATTGTCAGTCGTTCAGCTTTTGAGATGGCCCCGTTACTCTGCAAACTAGCGAGCGTTGCGTTGATTTTTGCAACTAGCTTCTTCATCGGATCTCCATCGCACCTGAGGTAGGCATGACGGTCATCGAGTAGAGCATTGGCCTTCTGGAGGTATTCCGACTTATCGAGTACTACTGTGGAACGTCCCTTGTCGGCTGGCAGTATCACGATGCTCCTGTCAGCGTTCAGTGTCCTGAGGGCATCCTGCTCCATTCTTGGAATAGCCACACGTGGTTTGTGTGTCAACAGTAAGGACGTTACTTGTTGCCTGATGAGGTGCTTTGTATCTTCCGCCTCCTGGGAGTGCCTTAAGACCGACTCAATGGTGGCCACAAGATTAACCGGATCGGCATCCGCAGTGTTGAAGGATGCTTCATGTTTTAGCACTTGAAACTGTACCGGTGTAAGTTCTTTGGAGGATAAATTGTGGACCAGCGTCTCGTCGTGATCTTGTGTGGTGGGGCTTAAGATTTGGAATTTAACTCTCAGCTCCATATCTCGTCTAGATCGCAGTTCTCTGGCTCGATTATTGATTACTTGGTCCAACAGTGATACACCGTTCTCTCCTATCAGCTCTGAACACTTCGGAATAATCTGGCTCAAAATTCTGCGGTATTTCTGCAGCCTCAACTGGCAGTCCTGGATAAGAGCCCGGGTCATTCGCCTGCCATGTTGCATCACCCATTGCTTCGCCAGCGTTGTGTTCACCGGTGGCTTGTAGGACAGGCTTTTCGGTAGCACACGGTTGTCGAGGCATCTGTGGAGGAATTCGATTTGCGCGTACGTTGAAGACACGCAAAGGGCAAAGATTTCCCATCGACGTGCTGACTCTAGCGCTTCGCGCCCGAAAATATTGCTAATTGAAGCGAAAATGCGCGTCCCCGGGCATAAATCAGAAGAAGACGCGATCACGGGAACAATAGGTTTAATATCCTGACGTTTCAAAAATCAAACAAGATTCCATCGTCGGAGGTAGGTTCAGTACGGCGCCTCACAGTATTTATGGGTTCTGAACATGCTGACTCTACAGCTATTCGTGCAGGGTGCACTGCAGGGGGGTGGGGGAGTTAATGGCTGTCCTACTGATCATTGATTTGTTTCTCCCTCGCCTCGCCTGGGGGCTGTGTCGGGATATATATATATATATATATATATATATATATATATATATATATATATATATATATATATATATATATGAGAAGAAGAGGCGATCACGGGAACCATGGTTTTATTGTCCTGACGTTTCAAAATCAAACAAGATTTCATCGTCGGAGGTAAATTTGTACCGCGCCTCACAGTATTTATAGGTGGTAACATTTCGGCTAATACGGGATTACTAAGGTTTTGAATTTGCGTAGAGGAGGGGCCGGGTTGGGGGTGGAGATTCTCAGTCATCTTGCTGCTTGATGAGCATGGTGGTGTTTCATTCTTGGCGATCATCCTTTGCCTGTTCACTGAGTCCGTGGTGGACTGGGGGAGGGCGGGTGATGGCTGGTTCTCAATCTGGTTGGGGGCCGGAGTTCGCACGTTGGCAGTAGTCGTCAGTACCCTCATCGACCGAAGCTGCTGCCCCAGGCTGTTAATCTTGGTTGCGATCGCAAGACTACTGCCAACGTGCGAACTCCGGCCCCCAACCAGATTGAGAACCAGCCATCACCCGCCCTCCCCCAGTCCACCACGGACTCAGTGAACAGGCAAAGGATGATCGCCAAGAATGAAACACCACCATGCTCATCAAGCAGCAAGATGACTGAGAATCTCCACCCCCAACCCGGCCCCTCCTCTACGCAAATTCAAAAACCTTAGTAATCCCGTATTAGCCGAAATGTTACCACCTATAAATACTGTGAGGCGCGGTACAAAATTTACCTCCGACGATGAAATCTTGTTTGATTTTGAAACGTCAGGACAATAAAACCATGGTTCCCGTGATCGCCTCTTCTTCTCATTTATTTCCGGGAACGCGCATCTTCGCTTCTATTAGCAATATATATATATATATATATATATATATATGCAGAATAACATGAACGTCAAAGACAGGGGAGACTGGAATGGCCATTTATGGCTTATTAGCCGTCATCAGCCAGCCATACCCAACCCCAGGTTCTGCGGCACCCGAGGCTCGAACTCGCGACCTTGTTGGGCAGAAGTCCAACGCTCTACCCACTGCGCCACGAGCTCCTTGTCTTGCCGGTTTCGATCGGTAATATTAACAAGGGTAGTTGGGTTCTCACCGATCGGTTACAAGACTCACTCGTCCCGTTATGCCTTGGGGCTATCTCTCAAGCCCTGCCAGCAACCGTAAGGCAGCTAAGGATATAGGCGGAATAACATGACCGACAAAGACAAGGGAGACTGGAATGGCCATTTCTGGCTTATTAACTGTCATCAGCCATTTCGATGTGGATGACTGCATTAGTTTAAGCAACAGTCCGGACTGACATTGACGCGCTTGCTTGAACAAACTATGCGTTACGTTTCGAAGATGTCTGTCTTAGGTACCTGGGCAACAAGTATTTGGTGATGGAGAATATCGTTCAGGCAACGTAGGCAGAAGTTGCCTTGAATCTACCGAATCATGCCCCGCCTACCGTTATACTTCAATTTCTGCTGTGTCATCGAATAACCCCTGCAACACTCATAATGTCCCTTTAGCTTTTTCTATCTACAAAACGACCACTGAACCGCATTTTTGTACCCATTTTACCACTAAAGAAACTTTAATCGGATTGAATATCTTAATAGTCTCTTTCGTTACACTTATTAAGCTCACGGCAGACGTTCTTGTTACCTGGCTCTACCTCCGTGTTTGTGCATTTCTGACCTCTGCTGTCGATGACGCCTCCTCTGATCCCACCAACACTTTGGACGCTGGAGCTCACCGCATCCTCCGTCTTATTGGAAACCAGCTTATTCACATTCTGATCGTCTGCCGGCATAAGGTTTTTCCTCAACATTTTACCCGTTGTTGGCGTTTGTAAATGTCGACTGTATTTCCTTTTTTCCAACGATTTATCCTAGCAGACTCCTCTCAACTAACTTCTTGCTGCATTTTGCCTTTGCGGAACAGGTCTTCTACGACTGAGTAACCAGTAAAAAAAATATATGCCTTGCATGGGTATTGGTTAAGGTAGGTTATACTGCACAAAGAACCTCTACCGGCGAGCGTCTGCGTCTAATCTGCAACTATTAGTGTGGTCTTCTGGTTCCGTGCTACTTTTGCCTTTCATCCGCCGCTGCAAATATAGCCCACTACTCTAGTCTATAAACAAGCTGTGTTGCTTCCCTTTTTGGTCTGAGAATCAGTCAAAGTACGTGCATACAGGCCCCCTTCTCTCCACAGCCTCTGCACCTGTTAAGAATGCGAATTTTTTAATACCGTCAACTGTGCCAACTGTTAGAGGAACTTATCCATCTCAAACCATTCGATGATTGCGCTGTCTCCATTTCGATAATCATCATCATCATGATGTAAGCAGAGAGAAATACTTGTAGCCTGCTTCTGCTCAATGTGGTAAGTTCTAAGACGTTAACTCCCCTAGCTGACGTATGTACAATGGTAAACCGCGCATGGGATGTGCTAAACATCGTGCACTCTGGCTCCGCTTTCGCATATTATTGGACTCTGGACCGTGCTGCCCTGGGTTGTGCGTTGTTTCATGCCGTCACCTGATCAACCGTGAGATGATTTCAGAGTTCGTCTCACTTTACGGTATATCAAAGAAATTTCGGGGTACCCTGCTTTTACCGCCTTCTTTGCTGCTTGTTGGTTCCCACGCTTTAGACGGTTTTTAACTAAAATTCTTGGCCACCCATTTCGTTTGAAAAGCTGGTACAGCTTTTCCTGTTCGCTCTTATGTAGATGTTTCTTTTGCCACGCTCCTCAACTATGCAATGTAAGGATTCCCCAAGCAGTTCTTTTTGCTAGTAGACAGATGTTTGCTCCAGTAATGAAGGATTTGGACAGAAGAGTCTTTTCTAGAGAGTCTTGTAGGCGAGGCTTCCTCCAACATTCCTTGATGATCTACCAAGGCCCTTTTGCATTTAGAGGTGCTACGTTGAGGTATCAGGTGTGCAGGCTCGTGCCTCATAGTTTGGGAAATCAGGTGGCTGAGGAAGATCATTAACGCAGACCTAGAGGGGAGGCGTAACCGTATGCCTCGTAACTACATCTTACTTATCATACTTATATTCTTTTGAGATTTGATGGCAAGTTCATGGCATCCCAAAGCGCGTACCAGTAGGAATACCTTAGTAAACCACATTCCAATCTTTTACGTGATTCTCCCTTCAACAACTATTTTCCGGAATATTATATATACGCTCATCGATCTGCTTACGAAACATGTATGTTCCGTTGTGTCCTGGAGCTCACTTTAGAGCCTTAGCAAGCAGTCGCACAACGATGAGGGCATATGTTAATAAGGTGGAACAGACAAGGATAAGGGAGACCCGAATGACCATTTCTGGCTTATTAGCCGTGATCAACCAGTCCTACCCAATCTCAGTTGTGGAACACCTGTAGTTCAAACTCGCGTCTCCCTTGTCTTTGTCGGCTCCATTTTATCAGAGAGCTCGCATGCATCTGCTGGTCTATCATCTGCATTCCTCCAGACCAGCCTGTGCTCAGGTGGCTGCTTTTTGCGTGCCTCTCATATTTAGTGAAGCATGCTCCTTTTTCCTAGTTAATTTTGGCTTTTGCTCATTTGGATGTGACAAACCCTCGAAATATATCGGATTACCGAAGCTGATGTGTATAAGGTGGTATAGTTAGGCACGCGAGAACACATTTATTCTGTGCTTGCCCCAAGGACTCTTCTTGTGGATGTTACTTAGAAAAGCAAGTTCACTCGTAACCAAACACACTACCAAGTGGCACAGCTCCTACCATCCAGTCCGCCTTCATTCGAGGTAAACTGTGCCACGATGGTGTTAGGTAACAAGTTACCCAAAGAAGTGCTTCGGTTAATTTTGCCTCACTAGTGCCACTAAGTACCCAACGCCCCCCCCCCCCCCCCCCCCCCCCCCCCATTAAAAAAAGCTTTAATTTGGTACTTTTTTTGCCATAGGGCACTGTGGAATCTGTGTACCAAAGCCTACAGCAATACCTCACCGTGACGGCTAAACTAAACTGCTTCCTACAGTCCTGTGCCAGCAATGAAAAAACCACCTTACTGACCGTGGCTCGGGCCGTTATGGCCAATCTTATAAGACCGGAACAAGTGATTGATGTCTGTCTGGCTGCGTTGTCGGACTGCAAGTTTTCGGTGACACGTCGAGCTGCTGGTCTGTGGCCAGCCTCTAAAGCCGCTCTCCTGGCCGAACTCACTGCCTCTCCCGTCGAACATGTTAGTTTCCCCGATTTGCCATTCTTGCTACTTTTTTATGCTTATGTTGCCACAAGCCTAGCTTTCATTCAACCTATCCTAAATTGAGTACTTAAACGTTTTCCACAGACGGTGGTGGCCACAGTAGGGAGATGATGCAGGGAGGGCAATATACCCTGTCCCTCTGAATTCCAAAGACAATAATGTTTATACTCAGGCCATAGCCTTTGGTTGGCCAATTCCTCTACAGCTGAAATCGACCAGTGCTCTCTATTCGGGAATATTCGGTGTTTGCACAGAATGCTTTGGGAAAAGTTTGGAATAATTCAATAATTCCTCTCCTATAGAAATGATCATTTTTTTAGTTTAAGCGTCAGTGTCGGGTTTATGGCGTGTCCGAGAAGGTATAGCTAGCTTGATATAATGGCGTTCTCGCCAGGGACTCGTCTGCACGAAGTTGTCATACATACTTGAAAAGCAACTTTTTACTAGTTTCACTAAGTTATGATACTCAGAGGTCACACCTCGGTAACCGCCTCGCTAGGGTTAAGCCAGGTATCTGATCCTGTCTCTAAAGGTGAGTTCGAGCTAGAATCTGAGACGCAAGGCGAATAAAATTCTTGTCGCAACGATCGCGTCTACTTCTTCTTACGTAAGGGTAGTCGTCGTGTTTCCTCCCAGCCTGGCGACTGTTTGATCTACTTTTGAGGTAGCATCCAGTTTGCACATAAATCTTCTTCGGTCAGTCTGATGCACTGATTTACTTTTTACTTTTTTTCGCACTCCTTTCTTTGCAGCCTCTTCTCGCACGCTGGCTGAGCTCAATCTTGACTCTGGCAGTTGGCGGGGCTGAGCGTAAGGAGGTTGATGCAACGTGGGACAGTGAGAACGATCCGCCTCGGGCCCTGGCGCTGCACCTGCTCCGGGGCGTGTTCGGCGACGCACGACTTGGTCCCTGTGCCTTCACTGTTGTCCCTGTGGTTTCCGGTGTCGCTGTTGACGATTTGCTCACCTTCCTAACCTGTCGCGTTGCTCTTCCAGGTTTTGCAGCTCCACAATGGACCATTTCTAACGGTTCTCTCCAACTCTTCGGTAGGCCTCTGAGGTCAACGGAAGCACTGTTTTGAATGTTCGTGTTATACTCCCCAGCTTCAGCAGGCAAACATACCTGCACGCAGCCATATTTCCATGTGGACGTTATTGCTGCTGGGCCGAAAAAATGCTTTTTCCGCTGATATTGACTCTCGCATAGCTCCAAACAGAATGCACGGACCGTATCTCACCAATAGTCCGAAACCCGGTTAAATTACATGGGGGTGACCGGATGCAAATAGAGCTTATTTTAGTTCCCAGATTGTAAAATGGGCATCTCCGTCCGTCTTTCCGTCACACCAGTTTCAGGTTTCAGGATTGTGTCAGGTGGTGGCGCGTGAAGTCTTATTGCATTCGTTATCTCTCAATACCATTATTGCTTTCCAATTTTTAAACCTCAAGCAGTATTTTTTAATTTGGTTTCCATCATGGCTCTGGTCATTCATTTTTGGATTCATTGCTGCTTCCCTCTCTCCCCTGACAGCAATCATTGTGATGCGCTTGGTTGGTTCAAGCTACAGCCGACCACCGCCAAGTATCTTGGAAGTTTTTGGACGCTATCCAGCCCTCTTTGACACCTTTGTGGCGGCCCTTGAAGAAGTGAGCTCTAGGACGACACCATCCTGTCTTTCTTCCACAGCGAAGCTTTTGGTGCCTCTCCTGGGACTTCTCTCTCATCTTTCGTCTTCACCCCCGTCAGTGTTTCCGTAAGTCGACCGGCATTTACCGTTTGGTGGCTACATCTTTCCTTTACCAGTTAGTCATTATTTGAGATTAACTAACTGGCTTATTGTTTCGTTTTCTTCATTCCCGTTGCCTTTCGTATATGGGCCCTTTTGATCACAACATGTTCCTTAATTTACCAGTCACTGAAGTTTTGTTAGCTTTCTCTTTTATCAAACTTCTTAGGCGATCATACGTATGGTCGGCTTTCAGATGTCGGAAGTGCGTGAACTAGATCATTACTTACAAGATAGAGCCAGGCGCGACATGTTTTCTGATTTTTCTTCAAAAAATATCGTGCACCTCGCTTTTTGTTTTGTACATGTGCAGGACGACTTAGTGACTGTCAGACGCTTTCCGAGACGAGAAAACATCAATTTCTTAGTCATTCTATTCAACAACGACCTCTTCTCCTGTCGTGCTGTTGGCTAGGAATATTATATCTGTGCGGATGTTGTCGCTTTTGGATGGAACAACTGCTTGTTCCAGTGTCATTGGCACATAAGTTCAACCAAGGTGCACGGACCGTAGCCCCCTCTGACCGCCAAAAACCCGGTTAAGTTGGATTCCCTCAAATAACGGTTTTATAGGATGACCGGTTGGAACTACGGCTTCGTATATTTCTTGGATCAAAAAATATGCGTTTCCATTTATCTCTGCAGCACATCACTTTACGGTCAGGGAATTTTTTCAGATGGTTGTGTGTGTGAAGTTTTATTGGAGAGCAGTCAGTATTATTTAGGTCGCTGAACCGCTGTTGCTTGCCACTTTTTTTATAAATGACAGATTTTCCAGCTCGGTGGCCTCCCATTTCTGCATGCTCCACGACGGCTTATTTGTCCGGTCGGAGCGTCTGTCGGTTCTGCAGGTATGCTTTACTGAGTGTTATTCCACAATCCGTCTGCGGTTACCTTGCGTAGCCCTCAACTAGTCTTGTGATGAGCGCCGTTTTCCTTTCGAGGGTCTGTAAGAGGTTGATCAGACTTCAACGTGGTTTCCTATGACGTGTCGAGGATTCTTATCTAATGTCTGAAAATTTGCAGTCCCGTACACTGCAACGAACGAGGCCTTCCATTAAGAACCTCTTATTTCCTTTGAATATCCATTTGCCGCAAGGTTGCTAGTTGTGCGGTTGACTTTCATTGACTGCCGTCAGGCATTGTTTACTTTATTCAGAGTCACCAATTCGAGTGAACAAGTTCCTATAACTCTACTGCGCTTTTTAGGGCTAATCGCCAGGCAGCAATGCGCAATGCTGTTCTCCCCCTGTTGGGTCATCCGGTTGCGAAAATTCGTCGCCTCGCTGCCGACGTCCTCATCACCTTCTTGTCACCCTCCTCCTGTCCTCCCCTAGGCCCACTTCGGCTTCTGAGGGTGACGTCTTCAACAGGCCGTCAAGGGGAGTTTAATTGCGACTCCTCTTCGTGTCCCCCGTCGGCTTCCAACAGCCTTGCTAACATGTGCTCCGGGGATTTGGCTCTGCTCTGTGCCTGGCTAAAAAAATCGCCCACGCAACTGTCGGCCGTTCATCGAGCAGGGTATGTAAGCGCTCACCTGTTATTCAAGTTACTTTGACTCATGTCTGTGTCCGTGACTGTGTTGGAATGAGGGGCGTATATACTGGCTGTCCTGGGCAGTCTCACGTACCACCTGGCAGTCACTCCCGATTGACTAGACTTTGCACCTGCGAGGATGTCCCCCCCCCGCAATTTCTCTGCCGGCAGGTTCCACACATGAGGAGGTAACATACACGCAAGCATGCACCATTAAACCTACCGTGAAGAGTTCACCGTATTGATGGGAAACTGCTCAATATCCATCGAAAGTTTGGAAGGCGTGCCTGCAGCAGGGTGTGAAACCCCGTGTCCAGCTGCACCGACTTCAAACTACTAATCCGTACAGGGAAGCTAATGTCATGTACAAAGTGGCGCCGGATTCGCGCCATATCTCCTTAGAAAGAAATTTCTTGGTCTTAGTGTTCTTTTTCTCTCTTGAGGAAATAACCTTAGTTTTGATAAAAGTCAGTAGCGGCTCGGCAGGTCAATGATCTGGTTGATTCACCTCTTTAAAGAAACTTTCCAGTCATCAAAGTGTCTTTGACTAATTGATCTTATCAGCGCAACGCTCTTCAGCGGTATCGCTGCATCGAACTGGCTCCAAATTACAGTTAAACCTACCGTACGAATCATTTGAAAATTTTTTGGTTTTAGCAACCTTTATTTTAAGAGCTTTTTAGGAGACCCTAGAAACTGCAGCGCTGTGGAATAACAGTAATGAACAGACAAACAAAATGAATATGTTGGGAATGCTCACATTCCCGCAACGAGTCACCTCACAGAAAAGCACGTACTTGCGTTTCTCATGCTGCATGCCATGAACGAGGCGCTCAACAGCGTTCCACATTGGCTGTGGCCACAGAGCTCCCGTCACATCTTATCGATCCATGTCCGCGAGAGGTTACTCTGCTCTTCTATAAATTTTCTCTTGCAGCGGATTGGACAGAATATAGCCAACCAGAATGGGATGTTATAAATGCGCGCATTTTTTCAGTGAGAACGGCCTACAGGTGCTTATGCATTTTTGTGGGCGATCATGTTCTCTCTTTCTCTGCCGTTTTGGGATCGAGGATAACAGTCCAGCATGCATGTGGCTCGTGTGAATTCTAAGTACCAGGCCGGGTTATAACAGAAAAGGTGCAGTTCTTATACGTACATTTATGCATCTGATCATAAAATACTGTGGACAGCAACAAATGGCGACTCAGGTTTAACCGCCTTTCAGATTTTGAACACAACGCCATCGTCTGCCGGTGTATGGTGAGCGTGACAGGTTTTCAAGGTTGATTGTGCCTTCCGATTGGCGCAATACAGCATAACCATTTGAGTCGTTAAGGCACGAAGTCACAGCTAACGGATTATGCTCCAGAGCACGCACGTTGAGGACGCGCTCAACAGCCACTTTCTAAGATTGGCTGAGGAGGACCTCAATCGAAAACCTTACCACCAATATTAACAGAATGCAAAAATATCGATCGACGCCACGGCGTGGGCAAATCGAAGGCTTTCACACCTGACACCAACGATCAACTGGCAGAGAGATCGGTCGTCGTTACGACACCGAGTAAACTGCCAGAGTCGCACTACGAGAATGCGATCCATTATTTACGGCATCATTCTTATCCATGCTTTGTCACCCGTGCTCGGAGGGATGTTCACGAGATCTAACTTGATTACAGTTCACAGTGTATGGTCGTCTGATTTTTGTATTCGCACTGACAACTCTTTGTATTTTCGGTTATTCATACTTTTCATGCGCCAAGAAGGCTCCATCATCTCGTGCGTCGTAATTGATGGCATGCTATGGCTATCTGGTAAGCTAGACCTTACTGGAAATGCTGATCCCTATCACCTGTTCTTTTCGCTTTGCCACGTTAGGGTTTTATAGCAATTCTGTGTCATAAAGTGCCTGTGTGTTTTACTGAAAGGGCGCAAAACAATCTTTAAGTGCTTGGTTTTAGGCTGTTCGACTGGAGCTCGGCTCTCAGCCTACTGAGACAGTGGTCATCGGAGCGGTCCGTTACCGGTGGACGACGGTGTTTGTGGCTTCTGGCTGCCCAGTTGGCCCAACTCATGCGACAGGTCTTTACTCTGGCACCCCCTGAACCTTCCATAAGTGACCAAATGACCAGGTTTTGCAAGTCCCTCTTAACTGACGCTAACTATCCCCTCGGCTTTGTTTGTCAGGCAAGTCACACGATTGTTTTCTGAAACTAATCAACAAAAGTCCTCGCATTATTTATTCAAGAGCGAATTTCACAATGCTGTCCCATCTGTTTTTTTTTTCCTACCAGCCTCTTTTCACCGAGTTCCATATGGCCTTTGTGGAGCTCTGTCAGTCAGTGGACTCTCTGGCCATTGACGGTGGCCGCGCCGTCAGCCTCCGTAGCCTCATTGGCCCAATCGGCGAGCAGTGTGGGGATACCCTTGGCACGCACCTTCTGACCTGTGGAAGCCAGGTTCGTTTCAACTCGGTTGAGGCACTCCTACAAGACTGCTCGTTCTCATATGCCTTCTTCAGCAGTCTTATTGAAACTTGGGCACATGATATCCTCGAACATGCCCAACATCAACAGACTCTGAATGCTGAACAGGCCGTACACTTGCTGGAACTCCTCTCATCTGATTGCCCAATTTGACCGGGAGTGGGCAGCTAACCAAAACCCAACGAGAGGCTCTGTTGGCCGATGTCTTGGTGTGTGTAGCCTCTTGCATAAACGTCTGCAAAAACACCGGGTAGGACTCTTGTTTATTACCATTTCCTAATTACATAGCCCAAAGCAATTAGCATGTTGTCGATAGAAAAACTGAGAGTGCGACTCATGAGACTTCGCCTCGCTTCTTCTCAACAAATCTCCTCGTTCACGCGTTCTCAGCTGTTTTAGGACACTCTTAGCTCATGACAGAAAACAAGGTTGAACTGCTAATTGTGCACTTCGTTTTAATAACGACCTGTTCTTAACGATACTGATCCGGTACAATCGTCAGTTTGGGCCATTTAAGCGAATAAAAGTGTACATTTGAATAAAAGTTCACCTGCGATTAAAGACACTTTGTTGAATGATCAAAAAGCCAAAAATAAGAAAAAAACCTTTACGTCTGCACGTCCGCAACCCTCTCCCCCGCCCTTACTATTTATTGGCTGTTTCAACTTTTGTTATTCTTCCATCCTTTATATTACTTTATAGGTCTGCTGATGAATAATGGCCTAACTGGACTTCTTAAATGCCAGTATTATTTTCGATGTGGTTGGTCTTAAAGTCTGGGATCCTTTTTTAAGTTGCCCTAACTTTTTACTACAGTCAAAACATACGATTTTTGCTAAAGTTGAATCCATTATAAACCACCTCTTGAATATGTTTAATCTCTGTCAAACCTACCATTTTTAAAAGCACTAAATTCGATTTGGATTCAAAGGAAGCTTTAACTTCAACTTTCCACCTGTCCCCCGTCGTCATTGTTGTAGTTCGAGGGAGTCCATTCTTTTGGACTACTGAGGGATCGGCGTTGTTGCAACCTTCTCTTAACTATCTGTTGACTGGGTTTCGGGAAGGTTGAGGAAAGGGTTGAAGAGTTTAATAATATAATGCATGAAGAGCAATTTAAGCCTACATCTAGGTTAAAAGACAAAGACCTTTGTCAAATACTGTCCTCATGCCTCACAACGCTATCCGAACCCAATGGGCGTGTTTTACGTGGGGAGGAATTTGTAGTAATTTAATGGACACCTCTTATCGGGTTTTGATTCTAGTGTGTTTCATATTTTTGTCCGGTCGACAAAAAATAGCCGCCTACGCCAACATGCCTATCAGAAGTTGAAGAACATGGCCAAAAAAGCTGCTATTTGCTTGTCGACTTCGGTTCTGGTAGAACTGCAAGTACTAAAATACCTCATTCTTTGTTGTTGACAGGGTATTGCACCTGTGGGTGCCAATGTTCTCAAAAAGCGGGTCATAATGCGTGGACAATAACCATCCCGGTTGTCTAAAGTCCGTACGATGACCGTGGATGACAGTTAGGTGGAGAGACGGCTTCGAAACCGAAAGCTGTACCCCCTCTTTTGAACTATCTTACGTCGGGACTTGTTGACGCGTTACAACGTGCATGCATTGCAAATACCTTTTTCCGTTTTATATATTTAGGAACAGTGCATTGCATCACCTAAATGACTCTTATTACCACTATTAAAGGTGACCTTCGGCCGGCAAGGTACTAGGGTCGGAACCCTGTTCCCCTATTCCGGTAACCTTCTAGGAGGTTAGTGTTGGACATAGGGTAAGGGTTCGGCTGGAAATATATTTGAGTTTAGGATTGGCGCTGTGATTAGGATTCCGATTAAGGTTGTGATTTAAATTAGTGTTCGGGTTAGTGTTAGGACACGGGAGTATTTTAACTTCCGAAAATTCAGCGCAAGGCCGGGGATTGGAGTTTCCTATTACCATGTGTTACCCTTATGCCATAGTTCATGTGGGGTACACGTATCTGTTCCCGATCGACAACCGGTTCTCTATAGCGCCTGATCCGAGGGCAGACAATTTCACCCACCCGTCTGGCAGAAATGCTAAAGGCTTCAGGATTGTGCCGGGCGGCGGGGGGAGACGGAGTGTTCTTGTGTACCCTTTTTGTGTCATGATACCACCATGGCTTGTTTCTTTTTTAAAGTCGTCACTTTACCGAGGCCTAGCCACACCTGAAGTCAGTAGCACTCCATGATCAGCGATTGTCTATTGTCAGACCCGAGGGCGTGTTGATTTTGTTGCTAGACGTTGCCAAGGCCCGTTTCACTACCCGCTGACGGTGAGCGTATCGCGAACCACGTGATTATGCCAACAGGCAAAAGTCCTATTCCTGAGGTTCTGGCCTTCCCAAATGTCTTGATATTGCCTCTGGTTCCTCAATGTCCGTCGGATCAGTACTGCTGGGTTGGGCGGCTACGCGCATAAGCTTATTCGGTAAGGATAATTTATATGGCCCCTTAAAAAGGACATGAGAACAGGAACTGCCCATAATATCGGCGTCTTTGTGCCAAATTCCAGGGAAAATATGGTTAAGGTTAAGTTTAGGCTTAACTTAGGGTTAAGGCTGGGGTTATTACTGAGTGTTGGATTATAGTTTAGGGCTACGGTGTAGGTTTACGTTAGGGCCAGTATTAGGGTCCAAACACGGGAATCCTGCACTGAGCTTCGTTTATTGCTCGGGTGGAGCGTTCCTATTCTCGCACCCCTTTAAGGAGGCCATGCAGGTATTCCTCACAGTTTATTCTGTAAATGGTGTCGCTTGAATTTGTAATTTAAGTACCATTGTGAGGTTGTAAACTGTCACTTAACCATATTCCTTGATTTCCAATCGCAAGATCAGATTTTCAAGGTCTGCAGAACACCTTACAAGACGTCTTATGAAAATCGCTCGATGAAATTTCTGTCTGCATAATTATATTGAAAAATAATGTCCTCCAAAAATATTTCCTTTTTTGAAAGGAGTTTGCCGGCTCTTACCGTTTCAACCCACTGCGCGATGTGTGGCGTTTTCATTGATAGAATAACTCACCCTCAAAGGGTCACCGAGGCAGGTCATAGGATCGTTTTGAACGCCCGCCTCCCCGCACTTCTAAGCGACCCATCTGAGGGGCAACTTACTTTTCTCCTCTCAGGATCTTATTTGTCAGCTTGAACTTGATTGGCTATATGCAACTTTGTGACAACATTCCTCATTGACCACTAGGGATGACGGAGTCAATCAGCACAAAATACTATCGCTATGTGGTTGATCGTTGTCCCGAACTTCGTCTCTCAGCCGCGTCATTTGTGGGCAATTAGTAAGGGCATGTTGGTCGTTTCCTTTTGTTTTCTTCCCTCACTCCTATATTTATCTATAATTGTCATTTTAGGCGTTATTTTGCCTGGTGGGTCGCAAGCCTCGAGCAATGTCTCTCCGCCAGTGCTCCTGTAAGGATGCGAATCACTGCTGCAGATGCCATAATGGTGTGGCTTGTGAACAAGGATGTCAGCGACGGTTCGAGATCCCTCCAAAAAATCCGTTTACTGACGACGGAAGAAAGGGCCAGGTAAGTACTATTTCTATACCATACAGTGGGGGGCGATGCTACTGCTGTTACTGCTTGATTCAGCCTCCTCACATTGAAGTAGTTTTTTCCAGCTACTATTAACCTATGTATACCGCAAAATTGGCTACCAATGCTAACTGTTGTACTTCTACAAGATTACTTTTGGTCGACAACTCAGAGTTTTCACATCTCCTATGCTTCTGTTGACTTGGAACTTTACCTTTGGTGATCTTCTTCCCCACTTCACTTCTCCAGACTCCTCAGGCTGCTTTTTCTCGCGTTGATGGATGAATCACCGGTCGTCCGGTCAACCATCGGATCGGCCATCGCATGTCTCCACCTTGACCGCAAGGCACCTTATCCCCTCTGTCCCGTCGTTGCAATGCACACTCTCCTCTACCAGTTGTTGCCCACCCTTTTAGCGGAAGAATCGGGCCAGTCTGTTGTGGCTGCCGTGGATTGGATTTGTGGCCTCTGGTTCTTGCTTCTCGAAGGCTTAAGGTCTAAACTGAATCTGGAAAGAAAACTGCGCTCTATGTGAGTTTGCTTTCGTTCATCACCTTGTCTTCCGGTGAACTGTCAAAACTGGGGGTCTGACTGCGGTCTGACTCGGACCAACCACTCGTGTAGGGAGCGGAATTGGAGAGAAAGGTCGATCAATTTTGGATCCAATGCTTAGCTTCTCCCTTTAAGCGTCCAAACATGTCTTTAAACTATCACGACACGCCCACAGTCCTGGCTTGGAACGTTGCCAACTAGATTCCACTCCGGATTGTTGTTCGGAGCCCGGTGACTTATTTATTATGTGACCTTTATGGCATTCTTACCTTCGTTCGATCCGAGACCCTGGCGCATGTACAATTATGGGCTAGGCCATTTGTGCCACGCGTAGGCTGGATATTTAACTAATATGAGCGAAGAAGCGAGTTCCAGGAAGTAGCCGCGAAGAAGGATACACGATCACTGGAACAAGAGCTTTATTAGCCTCACGTTTCGGATTCTCACTCTAATATATTATCAGAGACAGTTTCAGGCTCTTTTCCTGGCAATCGATTCGGTTGATAATCCAAGACGTCATGATTTTGTTCCAGTGATCGTGTCTCCCCTTTCGTGACTGTTTAGCTTCGTCAACCCGCTCCCCATCTCAGGTCATATTGTCCCTGAATGGTGTGAAAAGAGAAAGTGTGATAGATGCATGCAAATCTACTTTTTTATAAACAAATCCAAATGGAAGTCGCGCCTGTGCTGACGGGGTAGTTCCGGTCATCAACGTTCGCAGCGGACGGATGTCGTGGTGCGTATTTTCTAAAGCAATGCCTTTTCTTGTCGTATTTACTCAAGTTGTTTCTTGACCTAGGATCATCCTTTATGAACCAGACGAGCTTAACCCCTTCTTGGATCATCAGCTCGTTTTCTCTCTACTGGCATCAACTCTTGACTACTATCTCTCCTCAGTAACAGTAAGTTGCCTGATTTTGCAGTTTTGGTTATTACTTTCCTAAATGTGATCTGCGTTGAATTCCTGTTGCTACTAAAACTACCTACTTATTGACTGTCAGTAGAAATAGTCACTTCCATCCAAACTGCCGTCGCCAATTCAAACCGATAATACCTGTGATTTTACTTCCGTCCGGCTGACGATTGAGCCGAATCCTGTTGATTGAACCACGTACCCATGTTCTATTGACTGCAGCAGTTATAATTATTCACTCCATTGTTACATTTGTCTTATGGTTAACACGACGTTAAGACCGTCGTTGCCGCCATACCCCTCAGCATGGTGGTTGCAGGCACGATGACTTGCTGGAATTTAGCTTATGATGATTGTAAACTTGTTCAGCATCTATCGCATTCTCTCTTCCCCACCCTCCTGCGACCTGAGGCAGGAGAGGGTGCGGGGTGACTGGCCCGGCAGTAACCCGCACTTAGGCATGCCACTACACTCCCCCCGCCCCATGTATTCTATCTGTTATGGGTGCGCATCCCAATATCGCATGCCCTCCCAACTGATGTATACCCCGTTTTGGTGTAGCTCACCTACCGTGGGACCGATTTAGGGACTTTTAATTGTACAGCAAACATAGTTTCGATCGTCAATCAACCTAACATCGGTTTCACCCGGTAATACCTACAGAAATGGGACTCACGTAAAGTTATTACAGTATTAAAGCATCTTTTCTTTAAGGTTCTGACCTATGGCGCCCTTAGTATGTCTTGTGTGGAAAAATTGGCCGTGTCTGTTGCTGTCATGAACATTTATTCGCCACTTTGCCCTGATTGTAAGAAGCTCGTGTTGTTGGTTTCCACTACCCTGATTCAGACCTTGATTGCCTCGAGGTTTTGTCTGCCACTATTGTGGCTTTGCTTCTATCATTTTTAGAAGATGCACTGCTAGTCCGCATAAGCAACTAATTGCTGGCCCCTGTGTCTCTTCTTATCTAATGCCAGATTTTCCTGGTTGTATTGCCGGTACTTTGTTTCCTTTCCTACAAATTGCGTTCGCTGTTTTGTGTAGCTCTCCTATATCGTTCTAAGTTGCGATTATTGCTGTTACTTGGGCTACTGACATGTTGCCAACAGTTGCGAAAATTGCCCTTCTAATCACGTTCTTTTGTAGACTGCTGTCCCCGTCGCAGCGATTAATCGGTTGCTCTCGTTCGTGCCGAGGGATACTCAGTCGCCGTCCGCCGGATCCCTTAGCCTGGCCGCTTTTGCTACGGAAGCGCGATCCTCTGCCCTGTTTTATTTCGCCTTCTCAGAACGTCTGCTCACAACTTTTTCCGAGAAGTGGCTCGTTTCCACCTCCATCAGTGCTCCAACAAACTCACGTTGACTCGTGCCCCTCAGAATTTATATTCTCGCCTTCATGTACAGGTTCTAATGAGTTGTATTTAAACGCCTTCCATAGCCTTCGCCTTCCTTCTTCTATTTCCTCCTTCAGAATCCTTGCTATATGTTTTTTTTCTAATCTAACGGAGCCACGTGATAGTACCAACCCTTTGGATCCCACCTAGGTAGGACAAGACTGTATGAAATACTCGGGCAGCGCACGAGCAACTTCTCTTTTACAGATCACGTTCGCTGAAACAGCGTATTCGCGTATTTCTGATAGTCCGATATATATATATATATGGATCTCTGATTTGTTCCCGAGGACAAGGCAACCGTTTTTCTAGATTTCAGAAGGACTTAGGAGTCATCTTTCAACAGCCGTGGACTATAGAAATGCGACAGTAGTGATCGAATTCTTGATTTCACTGAATACCGTAGGCTTTCAATGTCTAAGATTGGATATGGCATCGAAAATAACATCTGATCTGGAATTCAAGTAACCAGAGGACCGTGGCATAAATCGTTTATATTCTCCTGGATAAGTTCGGTTATCCACTTTCGCAAACCCAGTACGCATACTTCACATCAGAGACTCTCAAATGCTCTACTGTGCTTGCATCTCAGTTCATTCCTCAAAGTCACTCCACCACGAAGGTTAGGTGTCTGCCAATTTCGATGTAGTAACGTAATCAGGTATGACCACCAGTATGCTGCCATTTGGTTGGCTTGGCGGGCAAACAACGATGCTCGAGTTATAATAATGAGCTTGAATTGGACCTGTTCAGGAACTCCAGGACTTCAGCATCAGAGTTTAGGACTCAGTTTGACTGAGAGTGAACTCCTTGTTTGAATATGCAGTGGCGGTTACTGATTTTTGGTGAAGGTGGAGTGAGTAGTGTCCCTGCAGTGTGCGCAGAAAATGTAGTCCCCTCCCTGGTGGTAGTCTCCAGCTCCACCCTCTCCATCGTACGGTTGTTAAGACAGTTTCAATTTTCTGCAAGGCACCGCAGTTTGATCTTCTTCCCTGGTGCTAGTCTCCAGCTTCACCTTCCATATTTTATATTTTCTGTTGTATGGCCAATAGATAGTACATTGGTTTTCTAGTGGGTGTTTGAGATGGTACATATGAGTTCAAGTGTGATTTCCTCAGGAATGAAAGGAAATACTTCAAAGAGTGCTAAGGTGAATCTGAATAAGAACTACAGAGTTGACAAAGGAACAAAAAGCAGACGTTTGAAGGGCTCGCGCGTTAAAAGGGTGCATAAAATGCAGTATTCTGTGCGCAGATCAACACACGATATTCCATTCTGTTAGTGGCGTAGATTATGTCCGGGAGTCCACATGTGAAACTAGTAGGTGTCTATGTCTGACACCACACGATAGTTCGACCGTCGATTTTTGACGCTCCACAGCAGGGTGGTGCAGGTACGGTGTATTTCCCGTAATTTAGTTTAAAGTGATAGTAGACTTGCGCTGCATCTACCGCAGTCCCTCCTCCCCCACCCATGCCCGGTGTCAAGAAGACGGGAGAGGGTACAGGTGGCTGGCGCGGCCGGGGCCCCAGGCGTGCCACCACACCCTCCATATTCAGCATTTGTCATGGGAGCGCAAGCCGAATAACGCCTGCCGTGCCCTGATGTGGCCCCCGTGTTGGTCCAACGTATCTACCAGGTGGCCCGTTTAAGGGGCACATGTCTGACACTACGGTTGCAGACCAGCAGCTAAAACGTTGCCAGGGATTTGAGGTCTGCCGGACCATCTGCCTTCTAACGTGCTGCAAAACCCCGTGGCCGCGCTGTGAAATGGCAATCATGGAGTGCCAGTAAATATTTTTTTTCTTTGCCGACCTGTTAACTTAAAAGAAACGACACGAGTGTCTGTTGCGTACTCTGGTAATTAAGTAATTCACGTGGAAATGCTCTTCGTGGCAGCACTGAGGCTGATTTGAGGAAAGCCACATTAGTTAACTATCCTCACTGAAACCTAATTGGCCTGTTTTTATTTGCAAGTTAGAGCCCTGCTGTTTTCAGGTTCAGGGCAGTTTATTCGGATTGCACATGTGAGTTGATTTATCATTCATATTGTTCCCGACAGTTCGATCGTCGATTCCGACGAGGTCCCTACCATGTGTCCAACATCAAGGCGGCGCAGGTTCGGTGACTTGCGCTCCAGTTAGATTACAGTTGGAGAAGAATTGCGCTGCATCGACCGCACTCCCTCCTTCTCCCACACCTGGTTGGTTGTCCGCCCGATTGTTTCGATCACATGAGCTGATACTGTGTTCCATGGTCAGCGTGTAGAGGACGTGCTCCTAGTATTTTTAGCCACCTTATCTAACTTAGTTCTCCGCGAGTAAGGAAACAGTACTATCTCTAAATAGTGCTGCTTTGGCATCCCAGACGGCTGATGAACTCCACTATGGATTACGGATGGGTTTAGTGGAAGAGCGACCCGAGTTAGCGTTGGTCACCTTCGCGATTGTATGTCACCTCCATAGGCCTCTTGAGAGGGTGGAGGGAGATTAGAAGGGGAGCATAAATAGCGGGTGTGGGGACACAGCACCAGCTACCCTCACCTGTTATAGCCCGCCGATCGGAGCCGTGAGAGTTGGGTGACAGTTAAAGGCCCCCAGGAGCAGTCACCTCTCGCACAAGGTAATTGGCGCAACCTAATACTGCCCGCACGCTGAGTCCCCAATGTTGCCAAGACTTCTTTAAATGACATGGAATCGTGTTCTTTTTCACTGGATATAAGTCGAAGTGTGTATTTATTATCATCGTTTTCATTATATTCCTTTTCGATTGTTCTGTGCACTATTTCAGCAATGCCGATCCAAGGCACTTTTCATTGGGTTTTATGGTTCGATGTTGGTGCGCTTTAGAAATTTCCGAAGACCACTTATCTTGCCGAATTTGAATTCTATGTTCATTAGAGGTTGCGGGGTGTGATAACAGAAAATTCGATAATGTCCTTTAGAGAAAATGCAGTATATTTTGTAACGCAGGAAATGTCAGGAGTTTCAAAGAGACATCCTCTGTTACGCAAAATACGCCCATGCGTCGTCGTAATCCTAAGAAAAGATGGAAATTTTAGCAGAAAACAAGGCGCAAATCCATATCTTTAACACATGAGAACGCAAAATTTTCTCCACTTTCGATGAATATCTATGGGTCCATTTCAAGCCCCGATGTGACATAGCTACTGTGCTTTTTGGACAGCTGGAGTCTTCCATCAGCCTTCTCTCCGAGACGAATGGCACTTCTCTGTGTGGTTTACAAATCGCAGCCTGAAAAAGGCTGAATCTGGCAAAACGCATCGCGCGGAGGCTTACCCTCTAATGTGCAACTAGTCCTGAGGGTTAGTGGTGTTGGTAGGAGATTGCGAGTTCGTTCATTTGAAGCTCAGTTCAAATGGTGAAGAAGGTAATTTTTGTGTCCTCTTTGTGCTGAAATATCTCGTTTTTAAGCTTCATTGTGGCAAATAAAGGTAGAAACGCGCCCTACTAGTATAAGAAGGCTTTATCAGTCTAGAACGGATTGCCTTTTCAAGTCCATGTAGGTTATTATAGTGTCATCCAGTCAAATTTGAATGCAGATGCGTTAATCGTGATTGTGTTTGTAGGCTGAACCTATTTTGAGCTCTGGGAGGGTGATTATCTAGTCACCTGGCTCCTCTATATCCCCTGATTTATTGAATCCTTGTGTGTGCGTTATGGGGTCAGGTCGGGCTCTGGCGCGCGCTAGCCCGTCAGTCAATGCGCCCACTCCCACATCAGACAACTGACCGGCTCGGACGGTGGTCTGATTGTGGGGGTGGGATGAGAGAGTGAGGTCGACAGGTCAGCGCATTTTCCTCACAATAAACAATCTGACGCGCTTGAAACTATCACGGTGCGCTTAAAGCCGTGGCTTGAAAGGTTGCCAACTGATGAGATAACTGGGATTGCGCGGTCAGTCCAGTACGTGAGTTCGTGGATGACTGGTGGACTTAGAGTCAGGCTATAATTACTCTTTCTTAATGTGGCCTTTATCGCACTCCCACTCAATTGTGATCTGAGGCACCCTCCCTGTGTTGTAGCATTGTTGGTTAGTGTTGGACCACAGTGTGCGTCCGCTCCGATCTCCGGTCCTCTTGACTCCGGGTCCAGGTGGGGGAGTGGAACAAATAGTGAGGTAGATGCCTTGAAAGTCTACTTTCCCTATAATTCAGCGCAAGTCACCGTCCCTTCACCACCCTTCTGTGGGTGGAGCATACCATGGACATTGTCGGAATACGACGGTCCAACTGTTGTTATCATTTCAGGAAGCCATGAGTTTGGGTGCACCCAAAAGACGAGAATTATTTTTGTAAACATCTAGTTTGGCAGTGTTGTCCTCTCCCGCTAGTTACGGTTAGTAGCGACTTCTAGCTCAATTGGACAAATAGCCTTAGCGAGAAACCATTGATTGTTTTTTGAAAATGCCCTCCTTTACTCTCTCGGGGACTTCTGGATGAAAAAAAATTAAGGAGCAACACGCCAACATCAAATTCTGCTTCCCGTTAAATAAAAAAATGACGGAAACAGTTTCAGTGTTTCGGGAAGCTTATGGGAACGATGCTCTAATTGAGGCAAGAATTTCCGAGTGGTTTGACCGGTTCAGAAATGGCCAATTGTCACCTAAAGGTGAATCCCATTCGGGTCATCCCATAATGCCCAGAAATAAAATTGAAGTGCATGATGGTTTTTCCGATATCAACGAGGTCCTTCAGGTTGACGTTTTTCCTCATGGCACCACCGGGAAGGAACACTGTTATCTGCCAGTGCTGCAGTGCGATGGTGTGAGTCAGTAAGAACAAAATGACTTAAAGGTCGGCGATTGGGGGACTGACTTCTTCATCATAACAACATGCCTGTCCGTACAGCTTTGAAAGACAACCACTTTTGGCAAAAAAATGATATTACTATGTTTTTTTCATCCCCACCCTTACTTACCCGACCTAGCCCCCGAGAATGAAGAAAACTCGAAATGGAAAGCCTGTTAAGAACGTATAACAGGTTATGTAAACATTGCTGGAGGTACCGATTAGCATCAGTTCAGAGATATATTACAAATGTTTCGAACAATGGAAAATCCTTTGGGATACGTTTATATTCTCTAATGGGCAGTATCTTAAATGATATTTATGTTTTTAAGATGTTATCTTAATTAAGAAACATTTAAATAAATATTTTTTGTTTATTTTTGAGCACCCTTTCGTAAACATGTGTTGGCAAGGTGAAGATGTTGAATTTAAGGAGGCTGCTTATTTTAAAAAAATTGAAAACAGATTGGTGAAAAAACCTGTGAGATTGTGTGGTCTGTCACAAATCGGGTTATGTGGCATGCTCGTCCTGTGGGGCCCTGTGGCTTACTCGAGAACACTCGCAGGCGGTTTCATAGACTTTAATTCTAATGCTGAAAATAAATTCCCTTATCTTTCTCGATACGCCTACCCTTACGACGCTTTCAACTCAAGTGTGTATTTACTGCGGTGCCCTAGAACACTCGCTCGAGAACACTCGCAGGCGGTTTCATAGACATTAATTCTAATGCTCAAAAGAACTTCCCTCATCTTTCTCGATACTCCTACCCTTACGACGCTTTCAACTCAAGTGTGTATTTATTGCGGTGCCCTAGAATTTCGCAGGCACACAAATTCCGAGGATAGGCCAGATTGGAACATATTAAAAAGTAATTATAATTGGGCTCTTGATGAGAAAAACTCCGTACCTGCCGCCGTCTCTGCGGCAGCTACGCCGCCCCCTAGTCTGTCACTCGGGTGTCTCTTTCCCAGCCAAGGGTCAAATGATACCTGCGAAATTTTACTCCCGAAGCGTTCAATGAGCTTAGTCGAGCGAAAAAATCCATCGTTAGTATTAACTAATTATGTTCACAATGGAGAAGCCCTCATACCGTCAGTGGCAGTCAATGGACCAAATGACGCCTTCCTGATTGTTTATGCTTAATTTTTTACAATGTTGATGTGCAGCCGACTGCTAGTTATAAATCTCCGACTTCTGCTTAGACCCAATGTCTGAAGTTGTGTGAATATTTTGCTCTTTTAACCCCATTTTCGCACTGATGATCCCTTAAATACAAACAATTGAGTCCACTAATTTTGTTTTTCAGGTCACCTGTCACTCCTCTGACCTACCAACCAACGTTTTAGAATGCTAGCGTTGAACATTTAGGCATAAAAGCCAAATAGAGCCAAAGGGAACGGGCGACCGAGCAAGACACAAGGATCTGACCGATCCCACTGAATGCCATACTCGATGAGATCATTTAAAGTTTCGTTCTAGGTTTGTTTTGTCGTTTATCATTTTTGCAACTGTTTTGCCACTATTCACACTTGTTGACTAGCCATGCAATCCCGTACCGGTATATATGCTCCTGTAGCTCTCCTTCACTTTTGGAGGTTTTCTTGAATAACTCGTTTATTTATCTATGGCTATATTCATCCGTTTGCGTACTCGGTTACGATAAACTTTCGTAACGCAAACTCTCCACCATAGCTCAAAGAAGCCTTCAGGTTGAATACGTCTGAGATCGTGTGTTGAATGATAAATGCTTTAGGTTAAGAGTCTCAAAGTACCCGTCAGTTGTGAGGAAGAGAAAACTATCTACGACCTGGAACTGTGCGTCAACTCCACTCAAGCCTCTGTCATTGATCATGACATAGGTTTGTTTGTACAGCTGTTGCTGTTGAACTTCTCTGCTTAGGCCGTCACGTTCACTGCTACATTTTTATGTACACATGAACCATGGAAGTTGTTCCTTTTATTAAAAATTCTGCCCATCTTAACATCATGAAAGGACTGCAGACTTTAAACTAAACCAGCTCTATGTATACTTTAGACGACAAATTTTTTAGATGCAGCTTCCTCCCAGAGTTTGCTCTTTTAGTTGTAAACCCACGCATGAATGTTAACCAAGCCATCGCGGACGCCGAAGATAACATCGCAGGTGGTTGCGCCCTGCATGAGGCTTCGTCCTTGTTCGCTCATTGGCGCTTATTTACACGCGGGTTGGCCCCAGCCGACGCCGTTATGAAAAAATCGATGGGCATTTTCTGCCCTTTTAAACGTGTATGGTAGGCGGCGCAGACAGCCTGATGAACTGCTGTCATTCGTGTCTTTTGGTACATCTGAGGATTTGAGGATTAGGAAATTAGCTGCCTCCAACCGATCTAATTACCAATTTATTCATGGCAATGCGCATTCATGTCATCTTTGTCGTGTGACGATCAAATTAAAAAAATTGGGAAAAATGAGGCGAGCACTTCGACAAAAATTCCTCCTCGACCTTCCAGTGCCGTATACATGCACACCAAGACCTACAAAGAATTTGGCGGCCGCTCGCGAGACCGTGCTGTAACCTCCTGTCCCTTGATCGATGACCGTTCTAACTCGGCGTCACCTACACGACGGCAGCCTCATCCGGCAGGCATGCAGGGTCTTGGGGGCTTTTTTGGGCAGCCAATTGGGAATGAGGACCGTGTCTTGGAGTGGCCGCCGCCAGAACCGAGGCCCTTCATTGTACGGCCAATGATTACAACCTTTGCCGCAATGCTTGGGCCCCGTCCGCTACCTCCCCACAACCCAAACGTGTGGTTCTTTGGGCCTACAGCCAACGTCCAGCAACTTGTGTTTGACGATGGGCCGGATATCATCGAGGAAGGGGACCCTCCAGAATTAGTTCATGCCCAGAGCTCTAGTCTACATCGAACCTCCTCTCGACTCTCTTCTTCATCAGATGACGAAGGGAGTAATGTGGACGACTCATCTCCTCGTGGTTCACTAGTTATTCATAATGTGGATACCAGCATGTTCCTGGATGTACCTGCCTCCCAGACAGAGACGGGTGAAGGTCCACCAGCGATACAACAAACGCGGAGACCTCCTATTCACACGGAGGAAGGTTACACAGTCGAAACACCTGGCATTTCAACAGTACCATCGTCCGATAATGTCCACGACGTTATACGGGTGCAGCAAAGGATCATAGAGCCACCTCCACGTCAGATCGTCTTTATTGTAATGGACACCAACCGGGCAGGAGCCGATATCGATAATGCATATCCCTACACTTTGGATGATCTTCAGTGGGCAATGCAGGAAATCATCAGTGGAATGAGCAGCGACTCGACAGATGGCTGAACTTATCAAAGTTGCCAATTTTACTGCAATATCAGCTTCTTCGGTCTTCTTATTGCTGCCCTGTTAGTCTCTCGGGAGCTTAAATGGTTTCATTTATACGGTTTTATTTGATAACCGCTAATTTGGAAACCTGGGGAAATTCGCCGAAAACAAAAATAGTACTCGGATGATATAGATCATCCGATCTTCTCATCCCGCCCCATTTGGATGACTTAATCAGTTCTCCAATGGTGCACTTTCAAGGAATAGGCAATAATCCTTGGTGATTCTGCCCGAGAATTTTCAGCAAAACGAGACTAAATTGGCAGATTTGTTCAACTTTAGCGTCCTCGTTGCTTATGTAGTGGCAGGATGCCATCCAACCGTTTGTGTACTTTAGTTTTTTTTTCGAAGAAGTTCAGTATTTTTGTTCATCATGCTGTCTGTTTTTTAATATTTAGACACATTTTTACCTGATATTGGGGAAACCTGGATGGGTAGAAAGTAGTTGCCGACAGTGCCTATACAAAGATAATTTCTGTAATTTTGTTAACATTTAAAGCGGTATTTAATAACTGCGTTTTGAAAAGTGAAGGCACAAGAGTCGTAACTCCAAACATGTTCCTGAAATAAGCTTCCATTGTTACCATATGAAATATAATTTGCCAGTTTAGATAGCAGCGAACGTACTCCAACCGTCTTATCGACCCCAATGAGTCCGAAATCTTGCTCTTCTTGTATACGCAATGTGAGACCCAACTTTGTTATCGGTTAGGTTGTATGTGAGACTAAATGGCATTTAGCAGTTGACACAATCGTGTCTCCACGGTGGTGTGGAGACACACACACAGTGGGCTGACAGCGTGGTCCGAGTTCTCCCGTCAATTTGCAGCCTTCCAAGCTACGACCTTTAGTGCATCGTGATAGTTTCGAGCACGCCGGTTTGTTTATAGTAAAGAAAACGCGCTAAACCGTAGACCTCATGCGTACACACAGCACACACCCACGCACCTAGCGCCGAGGTGAACTCGCTCACACCGATTCAAGGGTTAGGTCTCCTAAGGATAGTATTTGTTCGAAAAAAATAGAACCAGTGCTTGGAACCAGTAATGAGTATTATTAAGTTGTATTTAAAAAGGCTTAGTAAGTGGCCCAAATACATTTTGCACCTAGTGATATTTAATGTTTTTGTTTCTACTATCAAGCCAGTGTTGCGTCTAAGTGACAGCTCCCCACCCACCGTTCTGATTGCATCCACCACTGTGTGCCATTTTAGCGCATGTATTTTTCAGTTCTACTTTTTTGTCTGCAACTGCACACTTTCTGTGTTGAGAACATTATCGATTGAAACTGCGCCCATTCCCTGCACCAATCAACTGACCGGCTCGGGCAATGGGTGGGCCCTGGGAATGCGATGGCTCCTTCATAACGCGAACTCTGGCTATCTAATACATGTGAGGTGTGAGCCTTTCAACCCCCTGTTGTGTGAAATCCTGGCGCTTGTGTTTGGGGAGCCAGGTCGTGTACGTAGTATACGTAGGTGATGTCACCAGCAGCTGCACCCACTTCCGCCTCAGACAACTGACCGGCTCGGACAGTGGTCTGATTGTGGGGATGAGGGAGAGAGTGAGGTCGTCTACTCAGCGCATTTTCCTCACTATAAGCAATCTAACGCGCTTGAAGCTGTAAGGGTGCGCTAAAAGCCGTGGCTTGGAAGGTTGCCAACTGACGGGATAACCTGGACCGTGTGGTCAGCCCAGTTTGTATTTTGTGTGGAGTGGCTGACTGGTGGAATGAGAGTCAGGCTACAATGGCTCCTTGTTAATGTGGCCTTTATGGCCCTCCCACTTCGTGGGATCCCAGCCAGGTGACGGCACGCTTAGAGGCGGTTCCGACCCCGCTATCCACCTGTACACTCTCCCGCCTCTGGTCATGGCACCGGACCCAGGTGGGGAGGGGGGGGGGGAGGAAAGAGCGCGGTAGATGCAGGTGAAAGTCTACTCTCAGTAAAAGCTAGTCCACACGCAAGTCACTGTCCCTGCCCCATCGTATTGTGGCGCACTCGGTGGACCTCATCGGCTACGACGATCGAACTGGCATATCATTGATGGACACTGTGTCACTTTGAAGAAGTGAAAACTTCATTTATATTACAGGGTTGATCACCACAAAAAAGAGCATCGTCCATTCTGACACACCATTAAATATATTTGACATGTCGCAGAAACTGACACCCGTAGCCTTCACTATTGACCTCGTCACATGGTGGAGGCTCTGTAGATTGAGATTGCTTTGGTTAAGATAAGGAATTACTAGTTGCGGTAGAGTTTATGCACTTTCTTATCAAATTCTTATCGAATTCAATGACAATTGAACGATTGAAACATGTCACATTTATCCAACGTTGAATCTCGGCTGCGATCCATCATCAGACTGTTCTAGGAAACCAAGTTATCTCTTAGATCCAACGCCTTTGTAGTCCTTCATAATGATATTCTAGTAGCTACGGTAAGTCGGAAATACAATAAGAGCTGACGAAGTGTCCGAATTGCGTGGTTGTTTTTTACCCCTTGAACTCGCCGAGATTGGGTAATTGATATCTGTGGAAAAAAACAATCGTAAGTTTGCTGGATCCAGGAACCGCACAAATTACCCAAATTAGACTGTTTGAGAGGCGGAGATACTTTGTCGCGTAGCCGAATCAGCTACTGTCTGGCATGAATTTGCGACAAACAGTACTTTCTGTGAGTGCGACCTGGGTCACAGACATAAATTGTAGCATACATTCGAAAATCTCCTCTCTCAGCAAAGCGCTGTAATCGACTTTTTCGAGTTCATTCGAAAACGGAACAGTCAGCAAAGTAGACTCAAAAATATCAACAGTTAATATCCTGACGACCCACTGAAAGGAGTACAAATATCCCTCATTCTATCAATAGCCAAGCTACAAAATGCCATTTAGAAGGTGAAGTTAAAACTTTGTAGGGAACTCAGTCGTAGGCAGATTTCTAATGCTAGTTTATAATTGCATCTGACCAGGGACATTAAGGTTTTCGATAGATCCTACCTCTAACCCCCCTCTTTCCGCCAAGTTGACCTTCAAAGAACAGATACATAATCTGGTAAGAAGACGGTTCCCGAGGGACGCATGCTCTGTTGTATTGGCCTGCAGGTTAGCTTCCTCCAGGGTGGAAGCAGAACATGTTTACACAGGTTATAATCCCAAATGGGGTTTCCAAAAATACAAAGGGATCGAAACTGTCTGTAGGTCACCTACCTGGGGACTTAAATGAACAACACCGAGCGGGTGAAAGGGGGTACAAAATGAAGCATGATTTAGAAGTTTCGGTGGTTGCCGTAACGCCACCAAAGTTGGCCTACCTTTCTCCGCAGGAGGACGGGGGAATTGGAGTCAGTATTTCACCCAGGGTTTCCGAGGGCTCCCTTGGCCATCCT
This sequence comes from Schistocephalus solidus, assembly GCA_017591395.1. Lineage (NCBI taxonomy): Eukaryota > Metazoa > Platyhelminthes > Cestoda > Diphyllobothriidea > Diphyllobothriidae > Schistocephalus > Schistocephalus solidus. The sequence continues at coordinate 51,651 of WEDG01007908.1, forward strand.
CCTTCCTTTCCCGTACCTTTTGCAAGGAAGCGAATGTGTGCCGAAGAAGGTTATCCCGCAGAGCAGGCCTTACCTTACCTGACTGACTAGTGAGTGAGGAATGAGGCCTTGACTGTGGTGCCTCCCGGACAAGCTGCGAAGACGGTGTTAGCTGGAATGTGGCCCTATGACCCCCGCTTCGCAACCCACGGGAAGTCTTTGCAGCGTAAATCTTATTAATGAGATCTTCCCATTCGACATTGCGCATAGACTCGATCTCTCTATCCCAGGATTTTGACCGTCCATCCCCAAAAGAGCCAGAAATTCTGGCAGAGTCTCCAATTACCACCGGTCGGGAGAGCCGAAATAGAGCGTCTCTGTTGACTCTTTTCTCTTCTCTGTCTACTCCAACGGCGGAGCCAGGTTTGAGACTGCCTGTCGTCGATCCTTTGGGCTTATAGTCTCTGACGCAAGTGGTAGGCAGTCTGTGGAAAACCATATGCCTGGGTGGTGAAGTGGCTGGGAGGTTAACAGACGACCCGATCTGACTATCGTCGTCACCAGACGACTCCGTCTCTGTTGAATCCCCCCAAAACGCGGGGGCATGTGCGGCTTTTATGGTGGCTAGATTAGAAGTAAGAGGCCCACCCGACTTGCGCTTTATTTCGCGGCTAGCGTGGCCTTTCGAGTTTTTTTGGCCACACTCACCAGAAAATATGTATTTTGATTCGGTGCAATTCCTACTTGGTAGGGTTGAAACAGAATATTCTCGTAGCTCTTCTTCATTTCGCCCGGAATAGGCTGCCCTTCGGAGATCATATCGTTTATAGGGAGGAGGTTCGAAAGCGCATTCGGCAGCGTTCATGATTTTATTGACAGTTTTGAGCTTAGCAGTGCTTCTGCTCAACGATCTGGTGCCCCGCCTGAAAGCCAGTTCGCTCACAACGCCTCGGGAGGTGTCAAGTTTGACTCGGTGTGCCGCCCGGTCTGCCCTATACCTAGCTTCCGTTGTTTGGGGCTTTGTCGCTAACTGCTGTCGAAGGCCACTTCTTTTGGAAATGAGCTCTCTCAGCTCTGCTATACGCTGCTGAGAAGTATCAACAGTTCTGTTCTTTGGGATCGGTGACAAGCAAATCTCGCTGAACTCCTTTGGAGAGCTGATCTGTAAACTGCTTTCTAACAATTCCACCGAGCTCGGTTCTTCGTCCTTCAGAGTGGCTGACTCTGCATCATTCGACCTTGCGGATCTAACAACCGGGGAGGTTAGTGTACCAACATCAGCACCCCTCGGTGAGCCTGCGAGCTGCTGCAGTTCTTTTAATGAACTGTTGATCTCCCTCCAGAGCTTGTAGATGAGTATGTAGTCTTGGTATTGTTGCCCCGATAACTTACTGGGGTCTGAGGTTGTCTGTAGGTTTGGCACTGAAAGGGAGCGCTGAAGGTTCTCATCTGCAAAACGTCGCTTCGAGCACCTGCCTCCAGGTGGTAGCCTGCAGCTGGAAGCACTTTGAGTGCGAGAAAGTCCTTTTGTGCCGCAGTTCTCTCCATGCATACTGTAAAGGTATCGATGGTAACGGCACAATCTCCGCGGACTTCCCGAGGACACCTCCGTCCGGCATAAGTTTTCTCCTCTGGGAGTCCCTAGTTTACTTATCTTCTTTTGAATAGCCTCAGCGCTGACGGAATACGATGTGAGGCCACAGTAGGTCTGCACGGACTTGGTGTTGAGAACGGGATCTTCGAAACTTTTGAGCACAATATCTATGGGCAGTTGGTGAACTAGCACGCTCACGTAAATAGGTGGGTTGTTCTCCACTCCTCGCCGGTGACATTCCCTGCGATGCGTTTCAGCGTATATCCTCCAGTGCGAGGGAATTTTAAGGGTTTCGACTTGTTGATCTGGCAGCGGCTCCTCTTGCAGCTCTAAAATCTTTCTCGAATCAGAAGAAAAATTGGAAGAGGCAATTTCTTCACTGGGAGATAGGAAATCGGGCGTACCGCCAGCTCTTTCAGCAGCACAGCTTGCTCCCTGGCAAATTTTTCAAACGAGGAGACCTCTCTTGTGGGTTCCTCTGAGAGTAGGTTAGCTTGTTCTTCCATTCGGAAGCTGCTCTCTACCTCTTTCATGACGCGAAGGACATCTAGAGTATCTTCATCACTAGATCTCTCCTCCAGTTCATGTTCAATGCTCCATAGGAGACTGGAATCAAATAACGTGGCGTCATCCCCGAAGCTATTAAAATCCCTGTGTGGTACTGATCCGGCCCCCCGATAGTTCTCATCGTCATCGCTCCCATCTTCTCCTCCCCTTATCCCACACTTCTCATATCCCAAATAAGCCCTTCTACGCACTTTTCCGTGCCTATCATAATCCCTTTGCCTTGTACGGCTCCCTCGCATGGGACGACGTTGGTGTTCCGTGTTTTCGAACTGAGTAAGGTAGTTTAGGCGGTCCGTTTGTAACAAAGATGAACTAGGTTCAATGAAATTGTCGCCATTATGTGAAGCTCCAGTCGAGGACAGAAGCTTCGGTCTCTCGTCGTCCTTGGACTTACTTACCATCCCGCCTGTCTCGGTACTTGCAGTTGCTTTGGTCTTCCTGGCTGCGATCGGCTTCCAAGAGACCAAATTGCACGTCCCTGGTAGACGTAAATGGTTTCGAGTGATCATTCGACTGCGGCGGTGGTGACAGTAAACGACGGGAAGGTCTTTTAACTTGAACCGGTGAACACAAACACTTGGAGTCGGTCTTACCAATTTCCCTACGCACCGGTTTCCTACCAGCCTCTAGGCAACTGTGACTGCTTGCAGCAGGAATTGGCACATACTTGGTCTCTCCTGTGGCCTGAAAGGCGACACGTGAATGGGCTTTAGAGGTCTTTTGACCCTCGGTCGCATCTGTTGTACTGACTGCCACCGGAGTGACGCTTAGTTGGATAGAAGAACTGTAGAATGAGGGGGCTTCGGTGCTTGATCCGGCAGTTGGCATTTCAGGTCTTTGCTTTATCAGCGCGGTTGGCGCCTTTGGGGTAGACGGATGCAGACTGAACCGAGTTTTTCGAGTTATGCCAGATTTCCTCCGCTCTGTTGAGGCCTCTGGAGAAACAATTAGTGAGGGCCTTTCACTTGTTGCCTGTGGGGAGTTGGAAGAATTCGATGAGCTCTGATTATTTGGTGGTCGATAATTAATTCCTACCCTCTTCTTCCTCAGCACTTTCCTTTCCGTGTGAACATAACTATAGGCAAGGATTTGTTTATCCGCTACACTCTTGTTCACCACGGAATAAGGTTGTGTTTGGGACCTCCTGACTTCAGATTGCGTGTTGCGAAAGTTCCGAGCGGTTAGATTTTCAATGGAAGTTCGCTCCTCTCCAGCGGCTGATGAAGATGCTGCCGGTTTAATTGCGTTGGGAAAAGCCCCGGTATGTCCACGCTGATAACTGTTGTTTGTCTTGTGGAGGTAGGAGACAACTGGCGTGCGGGTGGATTGCCAAGAACCAACTGCTTGCTCTGGAACCGCGTCAACCCGGGCTCCGTTAGATGTCCTTTTAAAAGTGCCCCTGAAAAAGGAAACCAGCCTGTGACCTATCGAGGGACCCTTACTGATAAAATGCACCTGATTAGGTGGCGCAACATAAGGAGGATAGTGTGATTCTGCGTGAATGCGACTATCCCTGCAGGGTTCCCTCTCGTCGCCCAGTATAGTTGGGTGCATGCCCTCGAAATTTCTTGATTTTTCCTCTTGCACTAAATCCATTTAGAAAGAGACATGCATTAGCTGCAGAAAATGGCAAGGGCATGTCAGCGCCGTTTTGCGCTCGGTCCTCGAGTTAGGAACCACAGATTCAGACTTGGCGGCACCATGACAGATCGATAATTGTGCACGACACGAGCACGTGTATTGAAGAGGATGAAAGGCACGTTATTTTATGGAAAGTGCTCGGCATGATTTCAGTTCTCGTGTATCGAATGCCTTCTGGAGCCGTTTGCTTTTATGTCGGAGACTGTGTCTCCGGCAGAACCGGACTATCCGCAATTAAATAAGGATGCCTTAACGCGAAACGCGGTACCGCATGGTCCTGCAGCCCGCCTTGTGCTTATCGTATAGTATGCTTACTGATACTGTTTTACTTAGTTGTGCACAGGGGCTTTGTAGTTTGGTTGGAAAGTCTAGAATTAGGTAATTTGATGAATAGAGATATGGGGTTAGCTTTAGGGTGTTGGGCTATGGATTGTATGCTTATGGTTGAGACCAGGGACCTGGGGTTTTAGGGTTAAGTTTGTGTTTTCCGCCTGCACTTGGGATTAGTACTTATAATTACCAATTAGAATTAAATGTGTCAATTCTAGGATTGCTTGGTAGGGTGGGTAGTTGGAGTTAGTAGTTAGGGTTAGTTGATATGGCAAGTAGTTAGGATTAATAGTTAGGATTGCCATTTTGACGTTGTAGTTAGGGCTAATAGTTAGCAGTTAGGAGTAGAGGTGGTGCTAGTAGTTTTTTGGTCCTAAACCCAGCCTCACTTAACCTTGTCCCAAACCTTAATCCAACTCCCTAGCCCAGCACATTTAAACCTAACCCTTTACCTCCATCCCCAAAGATATCGAAATGTCAACTTCCGAACAAACCCCCAAACTCTTGTCCATAACTGTTCAGGAGAATGTCAACCAGCGTAATAATTACTACTCAAACCGTTTCAGTAAGCATACCAAAGGTAACCATCAATGAGGGCTGCGGGATCATTCATCACGTAAAACACTTCCATTTACACTTTTTGGTAGATCCATGATGGGTGGAGAATAGAGGAATACAATCAATGTCTAAGCCCATAATGCAAATATGGAAACTCACTCTTCCTGCTTACACTAAAATACGCCAGTGGGTAGGGGAAGTATAATGTTTGAGGTCTTGATTAGGCTCTCCATTGCTGACGATGTCGTTAATGAAGCATATGATTTGGGTGGGATTTATCTTTTAGGAGAACGCGGGAATAGGAGCTTCACCTTATCCTGGGGGCTTTGCGCTAATTTCCAGGGCAAGTAGGCCTAGTGTTAAGGTGATGGTTAGAGTTAAGTACAGGCGCCGCAATTACCATGGCCAAAAGCCACCATTTCAGCCGCCCGCAGCTAAGTACCTTTCCCGGCGGCCGCTATGCCTCTGAAGACGCATCACAACTTTGTTTCCTCCCCCTCCCACCTCCACCCTGACAACCATACGATTTTTTCTACTTACCCGTATAATTGACATAGTTATACAGCAATATAAATGTAAAAGCCTTATGAGAATTTACCGAAAGCTAACGTATGCTCACCAAATTGTCCTTGGAATATTTCAATGGGAATTTTCGCAACCCCTGGTTAATGTTAGGGTTTTGAATCAATAAGATGTGATGTTCCTGGAATTTTGTGAAAGGCCATCTGGATTACGGACAGGGGATTCCAATTCCTATTGGTGGTGTTTGATTCCTTCACTAAATGGATCAAACCTTTTCCTGTTGGGAACGCCCGCGTCTTAACGACTACGGTCAACAATTTGCGACCCATTTTTCGTAGTTTTGGAAAACGTGTATAGGTCGTTTCAGCCAATGGCCTAAGTTGCACTTATACAAAATTTGTGTATAAAACGCCCTTAGGCATCTTACCACTGCTCTATGCCACACAAATTCAAACAGTTTGACAGAACGCATACTTTGGGCAATAAAACAAGGACTAGCCATACAACCGCAAGCGGATTTACCCACGAAACTGTCCTGCCGCATAAAACCAAATGACTCAGCCAGTCTGAATTGATGGTCAAACAGAGTTGCGCACACGAGTCGACCAGCTTAAACTTGAAACAATCGTAAACTTCCCGAACAACAGACGGGTAAGAGGGCGTGATGTTACGGGTGCACCTGAGCTTGAAGAAGTGTAGAAGTAGCGTTAAAAGATGAATTTATGCGTCGACAGTTTGGCAACGTTCGCAGCCGTAGAAATTGAAAAAATACTTACAGCAACCCCGGTGCCCCAACAACAGGCTGATGCCTACAGAGAAAACTACACGTCAGCCGAAGTAGATGTCTCTTATTCTTGTAGTATCCCAGCAAACACGAACCCAGAAATGGTGGAACAGCCGATTGGAAAGAGCGATGTAGAGATCGCAAATACCGCCCTGAGACGATTGCCCCAATTCAGCTACCGGTTCAGCCTTTTCATGCCAGGTGAGAACACAGTGCTGTGTGCAAACTCTCTGCCAAAGTAAGAGCTTGTATATCACTTTCCTCCCTACCTTCTGATTTGGGAACTTTCAAGCCATCGACCAACAAGTGGTGACTCCTTACGAACACCAGTCATGTTCTTTCCCCGTCTGCCTCATAGTAGGGCATTGAAAATGAAGGTATTTCAACGAGAAGTGTGGAAAATTTTGGCCCCCCGCCTCTGATATTTTTTCAACCGCCCAAATCTCTCAGATGACCAACCACCGAATGGAGATGCAAGGCTTCGTTAAGCCATCTATTTCCAATCTTTCAATTGCATCAGCCTCTCCTGTGTCTCCTCTCTCAAATTTTAAGGCAGAGGTGGTGAAGTACGTACAAGATCTAACCTCCTTTCGGCAGCAGGCAACATCGCTTTCACCAGAGAGCTCTTTGAGGTCATCCAACTGGTAAGTCCAGCAAATTTGTTCATTTTGACCAAGCACAGCTACTACTTACTGATATCATACCATAGTTGGTGTCACAGCTCATTGCTGCACTCTCCCTCCTCCTTCACTTCAAAGTAGACCCAACAGGGTAAACAGGTCGGTCCGAAGGTTAGTGCAGCCAATCACTCTGGCGCGTACAACTCAAGGCGAAAATATTCAACGTCTGCGACAGCCTGACTAGCAGATGTTTCCCCGTGAAGACCGGAGTCCAGATCAGGGTGGTCCCCCTCACTCCAGTCGACTCCCCGCTGCCCCAGCCTTACTCTTTATCTCCAAACGGATAAGTGTTCTCCCATTCTTACGTTTGGCAGCCTGCCCCTCACCCTGAACACTGGCCTCCGTTGGTCGTTATCCTGGATCTTCATAACTGCCGACATCCTCCGGGAAATCTGAGGCTTGGGCTTTCTTGTCGAGTTTTATTGTCTTGGAGACTGCTCGACCACATGACTGGTTTATTTGTTCGCGTGTTGACTTCCTTCATAACCTCCTGTCATTTATCTGCTCTAGATTACGCTCACCCTTATCCGGAGCTTCCCCTTCCATCTCCGAACATCACTTTCGCTGTGGCGGGGTTTACAGGCCCTCCTGTATTTGCCCGGCCTAGACGTCTGGCACCAGCCTTCCTGCAGGCCCCGAAGAAGGAATTTGAACACATGCTGCAACAGGGAACCATTCGAACGTCCGAGAGCCATTGGGCATCCCATCTAAACACGGTGCCCAAGGCAACATTGGCCGGACTGGAGATTCTGTGTTGACTATCGTGCATTCAACAACGTCACCAGTACCTATTTGTACGCACTGCCTCATCTGTTTTTCACCGGAGCGCCTTGCGGCAAAGTAGTTTTCTTAAAAATTGAACTAGTTTGCTCCTTCCATCAGATAACTATTGCCCCGGAGGATATCCCAAAACTGTTGTAATTACCCAAGTCGGTCTCTTGGAAGTCAGCTATATGGCAGTTGGCCTTCGCAAAACCACCCATGTGGTCCAGGAGTCAGTCGAAGATGTTTTACATGGCCTGCCGTTTGTGTACGTCCACACTGATGACCTCTTGCTGGCTAGTCAGAAAACTGAAGAACACAAGGAACACTTTGCCTTGTTATTTGACTGTCTCAGCGGCGTTACCCGCAAACAATCCATATGTGTTTTGTTGTGCCTTCTCTTGATTTCCTTAGAAATCATAGCGACTATGAAAGCTTACCTTTTGCCCTCCAAGATTCAATGTATTCGTGATTTCCATCCAAAAAAATCCAAGCGTCAGACGCAGCATTTTCTGGAAAAAGGTCAACTGTTACCGTCGGTCAATACCGAACTAGGATGACCGCATGCTTCAGCCTATCAACATTCCTTATGGTCTAAAGGGTCCCCTCGATCTTACTAGCTAGGCGCTGACTGCTTTTGAGAGGATCGAGGCCTCCTTTACTAATGCATCCTGCTCCCGAAGCTACACTGTCACTGATGGTAGAAACTTTGGCCATAGCCATAGGAGCATTTATTCCAAAGCTTGCTGGTTCGGCACGGTCGTTTACCTTATCCAAGAAACTCTCATTGACTGAGACGCTCTACAGTATCCTTGGGTGCAAACTTCTCACATTTACCTTGTCGTGAAGGCTGTGACTTCACTATTTTCATGAACCACAAGCCGCTGACGCTCGCCGTTTGTTTAGAGAGATTGTCCACCTGAACTACATTTCACGATTCCCCACCGACACCCACCATGCTGATGGCACGAAAAATAAGATGGCTATCCAGGCCTTCACACTACGCTCTCGAATGGGATCGAAATTACTGCCATGACAGCTAGGCAGCGACGAGTCAGTTGTCTTGGCGATGAGTTCGTTAGTGATCTCCAGTTTGCAGACGTACCCTGACCATCGGGAATGGCTGAGAAAATCCTTGGGTTTACTCAGCGACGCCGCAGTGATTGGATCAGCGGAAGAACCCTGCATTTCTCTGCCCAGACGGTTCGAGCCAGGTCCCGCAATGATGTTTCCTTCCACCAACTTCGAAAGATGACGGCAAAATCGGCTAGGGAAGACCGGAAGAAATACTGGGCTGAAATAGCGACCTCAATGAAACAGATCGCAAACGTAGCTGACACTCCAAAACTCTACCAAATTATCCGTCAAGTTAGTGGTAGGCGACTCTGTTCGTGATGTGAATGGCAGCTTTATTGAGGAAAACCCGGCCAAGGTCGAGCGCTGACGTGAGCACTTCGATAACCTTATTAATTTCGCTACCGAGCCCAGAACCCCCTTACCACGTGCAACAGAGTCTCCTCCCTTTCATGTCTATGCAGTCATGCGACCCAACTTCTGAAGGAGAAGTCACTGATGTCATAAGAAGGTTGCGCAACAACAAGGCACCTGGAGAGGATGGTATACTCTCTGAAAGCAACAAGTCTTGTATCGACACACTGGCGCCCTGTCTCCATGAAGTGATTGTACAAGCTTGGAGAGACGAGGTTGTTCCCTGTGCCTGTCCAAAAGAAGAAAGACAAAACGAGATGCGAAACTACCGTAGCATAGGTCTTATCGACGTTGCTGCTAAAATCCTTGCTATTGTCCTTCTCAGGCGATTGCAGGCTGTGCGCGAATCTAGGACGACGCCCAACCAAGCCGGATTCCGTGCTAGGCGTGGATTTACGGATCAAATATTCACACCCAGGCGCATCCTTCAATCCCGCCACAGTTACCAACAACCAACGGCTGTCTATTTTATCAACTTTACCGCCACGATCGATTCCGTCCATCGTGGATCCTTATGGCAGATAATGACACTTGATGGTCTATCATTGAAAATCATCGCCATGATCAAGGCCTATTACAGCTGAGCTGCACGTGTTTTGGTCCATAACAATCTTTTACAAGCATTCAATATCCGGTGTGACTTTCGCCAAGGTTGTATTTTGTCGCCCATCCTGTTCAACTACGCTATCAACTGGATTCTTGGAAAGGCCCTGCACGAAGAAGACGGTGTCGAGCTTGCACCCGAACGCCGGCTGGCTGAACTCGACTACGCCTTACTAGCTTCAAACTTTGGTTATCTGCAGTCTATGATGTCGCGGGCGAATGAAGTCGCTAAATCGGTCGGCTTGTCCATAAACGCGGGGAAGACCAGTTTTTTCAAGCTGCATCCCTGCCCAGGAGAAAGCACCTATCAAGGTTGATGACTGTCAACTTAAAGAGGTGGACAGTTTAAAATACCTTGGGGCGCGGTTGCTGCCGAATGGACAGAGTAAGGATGACATGGTCTCCCGAATCGATGCTGCTCGCCGGGTTTTCTCAAGCCTTAGAAAGTGCCTGTGGACCCGACGCGAAATTTCTATCGCTACAAAGATTCGCATATACCGTGCGTCTGTCCGGTCTGTTCTCTATGACTGTGAATGCTGGGCTACACGCGTGGAAGATGAGCGAAAAATGGAGGCATATGACCACCACTGCTTGAGGATCATTATCCGAGTGAAGTACACAGACTTCGTCTCAAATGAGACAGTCCTCACTCGCTGCGCAAACATCGCTAGGATATCCCAAGCCGTCCATGAACGATGACTGAGGTGGTTCGGCTCCATTCTTCGTCACCCACTTTACAAGCTTAGTGTTACTGCCATTGAACCGACCCCACTACCCAATTGGAGACGTGGAAGAGGGGGTCAGCTCAAAACCTTGGTCGGTGCAGTTCGTCAGGACATGGAAGTTGTTTTTGGACCTTCGGTATTCGGCGTTCGCCGTTGGCTAAGAGAATGGATTGAACTGTCCAGGTCTGCCACCGCGGATAATCACGCGTGGAGGAGCAAAATCCGTGAAATAATCGAGGCTGGCTAGGTCAGGCATGAGAACAGCCATAACAAGTACATCGGGACTGGTACCATCTGATATCGTGTCTTAGATCCCGCTCACCACCCTTTCGTGCCCACCTCGAAGTGTCAAGTTTTGTTTCATGGATTCTTTTACACCGCGATTCGAGCTTCTCAAAAGCTCCTCGAGGGAAGTTTCGTCTGACCCGGCATTAACATGGACGTCAAAGCTTGGGCACTATCATGTCTGAGTTGTCAGTGGAGCATAGTTTGAAGTCAAAACATTTCTCCACCAGGCCTCTTCCTAACCCCAACGAATAGTTGAGCCATGCTCATCTGGATGGCATAGGCTCCTTGCCTCCATACAATGACTACATTGACCTAGTTTGATCGTCACACTCGCTTGACTGAAGCCATCCCTCTGTCGAACGTCGAGACCGACTCCATCATCAAGGCTTCTGTCAGTCGATGAGTTGCTATTTTCGTGTCCGATCCGCGGGATCGAATGACCAAGGTACGCAGTTGCCCTCTTTTAATCCGTCCTCTATTTCTTGACTGAAACGAAGCCGAATTGTTTTTCGGCACTACCCTTCAACGGCCAGGCGAAATCGCCAAGTAAATCTCTCGTGGTGCCGATAAGAGTTCTGACAACTTCGTGCATCGTCAATGGCAATTTATGAGTTACATTTCCGCAGTCGTGCTTCGAAATTCCCCGATCGAGTCTTACGTCGAAAAAGGCTTGGCCACTCTTTAAATGTTTTCGGCTTAACCATTCCTAGTACTTTTACGTGATACCAAGACTTGCCACATCCTTCGTGGTGCCAAGGAGGACGTGGTCAGCGTCTACCGGGTCACGGCTGCTGTTTCAAACGAAACACCGGACATGACCCAAGTACAGAAATATGCGAACCCCCTACCCCCACCCTCCGTCCCATCAGTGCGATTGCACATTCACCACGCGCACCGGCCTGTGCGGCCGCTTGCAAATCCATCGCACAGTGAACGGCGGACAAGTGTCAGGAGACCTGAGATACACCCGCCCCTACTGCCCACACACATGTACTCACCACATGAGCCTATTCGGTCACGTACACCTCCATGAAAACTCGCGGTAGAACACCACCGGCCATATCATAGCTCCATATCAGCACCTATACCATACGTGAACACGCCAAACATCACACCATAAGCACGTAACCAGGACCTCTCATATAAGTGGTAAGTGTGCTCTTAGGCTCCTCTGCTATATGCGTGATCCGAGTCCAAGACTATCATGGTGCGGTAAATGCCGTGGCTTGGAAGTTTGCCAACCAATGGTATAAATCAGACTTCGCAGTAAGCCCAGTGTAAAGAGTGGCCGACTGATGAAGTAATAATCAGGCTGAAATGGCCCTTTATTAATGTGACCTATATGACACTCCCACACAATGGGATCCGAGTCGGTGTGGTGGCACGCTCCGGGCGGGTTCCCGCTGCACCACCCACCTGCGCCCTCTCCCGCCTCTGTTCTTCTTGACTTGGTCAGGAAACCAGGCCCAGGTGGAGGGGCGAGGAGGAGTGTGATGGATGCAGCGCAAGTTTACTACCATTTTAAACGAAAGCATGCGCAAGTCAGCGTCCCTGCGCCACCATCCTGTGGGATACACAGCGAACCTTTTCGGAATCGACGATCGAACTGTCACCCGACCCAGGTGAGTGAAAAAGGATAGCGTGCGATAGGCACTGTGTGAGTTTGCTGTTACACCAAAACAGGCGTAAGTCACCGACCTGCGTTTTTAGCAGCCCTGCTCGACGCGCCTCTCACGTACGAGATTAACGGGTCCTCGGAACATCAAGTGGAGTATTTGGTATGCCACTGAGCCATTTCTTCGGTCCTAAGCACTATTTACAATAGGCGAAGGTCAGTTTAAAAGCCTGTGGTATTTGCATTATCTATGCCGTCTCTCTGGTTGACGTACTAAGTTCAGTCAGGCGGTTAATTAGGGTGCGTGCGAAACAAGTGTACATTTTAGTGATTAACGGATGATAAGCATTGTAGTGATGTACCCCTAGAAATTCCATTGCTGATTCTTACTATTTTAAGTGCATAAATCTATCTTTCAAACTTTTTTGAATAACGTACGACAAAATCATAGGCAACGGACACTAATGTGTCAAAAGTTGAAACTAAGCAAGCCACCCGGCCTAGTGACTATATACAACAGTGGCTCTGCATCAGTGAGCATTTTGAGAGTAGGGGTCAACAGGCAGGCGTTCGCTGGAGAGGCGAGCCAACCGTTTCGGCCGAGCATGGTTAGGCGTAAGACAAGATCTTTCGATACGTAGTCAGCCCTGGCATACAGCCAATCGTTGCGCCACCAATGGCATGAAGGCAAACAGAATAAAGGAGGCAACGTATAGAATGTGAATCATGAGACCTCACTCCAAACGAGCACGCATTGGTGCTCTTGCGCACGATGCTGTGCACAATTGAGACAGCTAAACCAGGACTGTAAATCACGAGAGTTCGCCAGGCGTGCTAGATAAGGACCACCGCTGTTCCGAGTCATTTCCGTCCTGCGATTAGGGTAGATAGGTGTATGTCACTCATTTAAGTTGCTGACTGACCTTTTCTCAGTTCAAACACCAACCCGAGTAAATGCTGAAAAAGCGGACGAGCAAAATCATCAAACATGGGCGGTTGGTTCACGAGACCATCAGGAAATGCATGCTGTCACAATCAAGATAAACGTGAGTTCACGACACACTTAACCCTTATCTGCAGCCTAATCGAATAGCTTACAATACAAAGAACATGATAAAAACTTGTTTGCCGTAAGTTGAGAAGAAGAAGAGAAGTAGAAGAGAAGCACGGGTCATCAGAAGCCAGCACAGCAGTGTGGCACGTAACCCATCAATGTATGCGAGCGTTTGGTGGAGAGTGAGTAATGCGCCGTGGATGTCGTCAATCAGAAAATTGATAGAATCCCAGATATGGACAAATACGATGCCGGACTCTCAGGAAATGGGCTGATTTTATGCAGTTATAGGAGGTGCCACTCCTCGAGGTAGTACATCATGATAACCCTGTGAACGACCTGGGAAGAAACAATAGGCAAGACTGCTAAAACCTTCAGCTAGAGAGGGGATTTGATTTTTATAAGCGAAACGAGCAAGAAAACCGTCGGCCACACACAAAATTTTTCAATAAATATATCGATGTTTAAATGTATGGAGTATTCGCTTACAAAAATCGGGGTGAAAATATTTAGGTCCAGATATACATCACCAGATGAGACAGTTTTAATGAAAATGAGTGGTGCTGTTAAGCAGTCAAGACACTTCAATTATCCACCTACATCCAGCAATGAGGTCGGTTAGAGGAAGATGGTGATTTTGGGCCAACCGAAATAGATGCCGACATGGGAGATTCCACTGAAGGAAAAAGGAGCAGTTACATGTCTTTCTTTTGAGGTCAGGCGTATGTCCATAGTCAACATCACCATTGACTTCTTCGATCAGCATCTTGCCCACAGCAGGCGATATGTGTCGAAGCATATTGTTCACTTCAGGTGACTGGTCACGCCAAACGCGAGTGCAAACAATGGTGCTGAGATCATCACGAGCCCTGGATTGCGACTTCTGATGAGAGTGCTCTAGCAAATTGTTAGCAAGACAGTCAGCTGTATCCAGAGAATCCAAGATTTGCCGGTAAGAGTTGATGGCTCCTCTTAATCGGTTGTTAGTTTTTGAGCCAAAAGTCAGCCGTCTGCTCAGTTGGAAGTTAGCCCAAGAAGGGGTGCAACAATCCCAGTGAGTTATGAAATAATCGTAGAATTCTGGAGAGTAAATATGAAGAACTTCCTTCGAATGCTGGTAATCCTGCTCTGTTGTGGCATTCATGAGGTGAGTAAAAAGATCTGACAGATAAGACCTCTGGCGTTTGGGCACCATCAACAACTTTGCCCTGACCGACTGCATTAAATACCACTGGCAAAATATCGGAGTGACATGACTTAGCTCCTCCGCAATGACAGTCGCAAGATCACCAGGCTTATCCACTGTGATAGTGGCCGTTTGGGAAACCGCACAAGCAGGCATGAGCTTTTTAAAGGCACGGACAGCAAGTCGCAGTGACTCCAGACTTTCATCATTAATAAATGCAAAGAAAATCGACTGACTTGAAAGATATTTGTCGACACCGACAACTATTAGCAGTAAATATCCACAGGCAGTGAAATTAGGCGCATAACCCATTGAAAGAACTTCCGGATGGCCCAAATAGAACTGTTGTAGGGAGCGGCTCGTAAATGCCACAAACTGGTAGTGTCCCGTTTCATTCAATATGTACTTGGCGAACCCATTTACACGTAAAGTATCAATAAAACCACCGGGAATGTGTTTGAAACTATCGGTTTCTTTGGTGTCAGTAAGTAACGGATGTCTTCCAAAGAGATGTCAATTTTGAATCTTTCTGAAAGGATCTAGATAACAAGAAACACTCACGATTCATGCATTCAACCAGGAGTAGAGGGTCGGCCCTAATTTCTAGCATCTCCTTAGCAAAATTTTCTTCTTCTTGATTTAATTTTGCCAAAGATTGATCAATTCGTTTTCTTATCAGATGGTTATGTTCCATATTTAACTTGACTATCCTCAGCTTATCATCCCGAAGACGAAGTAAAATTGAAGCCGGGCAGTCGATATGTCTTGTCCTGAAAATATGGCCATAAAATGATCGCACCTTCGTGTATTTCCCTTAACCTGCCCGCCAGGGATGTACGTTTTATAAGAACACTGGTATAACACCTGAGAGTACACAAGCATCAGGCTCCCTGCATGGGATACCGGCAGTCTAGTAGATGAATGGATCACAAAATTAGCCCCAAAGGCCTTCTAAGATGGTTTGAGACGTTATCAAGTACCCGTTCAAATTGTCCAAGTCTTAGTCTGAAAGATTCAATTGATTTGAAGGAGTCTGAGCTGAAACAATGACGAAATTCCCTAGTGTGGTTCGTTGTTTTTGTGGGAGGACCTGTGATAGATGTCAATTCTGTACCGAAAACCACTTTTTAAAGTTCTGTAATCGTCTTCACCGCTTCCTTCATCATGTTCGTCGGTATCTGACGGCTCAGGGGAAACATGTAATTTGTGGTGGGGACGGCTCATTGTGGCTCAATTCCCAGCAAGGGGGGGGGCTGAAGTCAGTGAAAGTGACACTATAAAGGCAGTTTAATGCAAACATATTAAATGATAAATGAAGTTCACGCCTACCAGTTCGAGCGCCTGAAGGTATAGTTAAGAATCAAAAGAGTTATCGAGCACCAACTTTTAAAGAGAAAAGCTTGCTGCACGAAACGTCAAAGAAACAGCCAGCAAACCGAAGAGATCAAGGTTATAGAGAGGGTAATGATTCAAGATACTCGGACATTGAAAAAAATACAAGCCATTCTGCATCTGCAGGTTCGCTGTTGTCGTTCATGCGTCGGATTAATATCGCACTTTAATTAAAGAGCTTTATATGTATAAATACATGAAGAAAGATCGATCGAACTGTGCAATGCTCCCCTATCCCAGTTTCTCATATACAGAATGTTAGATTCCCATCGAAAATAAAGAGGCTCAAATGGTGAGTTGCCTATATCTCATTCATTCAAAGAACCCAGTTGATGTTGATGAAGTTAGGTCACTCGCGCCACTTGGTAAAAGTGACCATGTCATACTGCTCTGGGAATACCGCTAGCACACCAAGCAAACGGAGACTTCTGAAGTTCGGTTAAATTATTGGCGCATAAATTTCTCTGCGATGAGGGATGACTTATTGGCACTCAAATGGTCAAAAATTCTAACCGGAAATCTCGATGTCGATTGGAATTCTCTCAGGGGCATTGAAAACAACGCTATGCAACGCAAATGCCCTATTAAAAAAGTTCAAAAGGCAAACCGCCCTGTTTGATTAACCGGTAGATTGGAAATGACAATTTAACCGAAAGAATAAACTCTGGAGAAGGTATGTCGCAACAACTCAACTAATGCATTACGCATAATTTCATCGAAATCTGAACTCAATAAGGTTAAATTTCCGTAATTCACGGAAAGTGTATGAGGCTGAACTTATAGAACGGGCCGTCGATAAGCCAAAACTACGTTTTAGCCACATCAATAGTAGTTTGAAGCAGAAAGAGATGGTTGCAGTGTTGACAGGTAAAAAAACGAAGAAATAATTGAAAATCAAGATAAGACAGAACACCTTAGTTGGTTTTTTGCATCTGTTTTCACAGATAAATAGGTTTATTGATTTGGCACTGCTTGGTGCCGTCAAATCCTTAGAACACAGGAAAAAACCTAAAACAAACTCCTCTTTTCATTAAACACTTAAGCTTTGGTTTGTTTGTTTGCTTAAATAGCAGTGTTCGAAATGACGAGTTTGTTTTAAGTAAAAAAACCTGTTTTCCAAGGTTTAGAAATAGCAAAAATGAAGTAAAAACAGCTATACAGAATGAATATGAATGTATCAGGGAAATAATGTTTAGAGTCAAGACTAGTCTGTTATTGACGTTCGAGGGTATTCATTTGACAGAGGTAGAAACGTCTGCGGTCGATTCGAAGGGATAGGTACTTCCAATCAGATGCGAGCGCCGTCGATTCCGGTGTGGGGTCTGCCGAATAATTAGACTTAGTTGACTGATTGCTAAAAAGGTGAAAATAGATTAGGAGCAAGAAGAGTTCAATGGTAAGAAACTTTCAATGCAGTCATACAGTCTTCATATTTGTATTATATATCATAGTGTTGATTATGTTTTATCTAGCTGTATGAAACAGGTAGTACCATTCGTTTCATAAAGCTATATCAAAACCTAGACGTCCGGCTCATTGCGCATTCGTATAACATAGAGCATAAAGGATGTTAAAAACGAAAAAAAAACATACTACTAACAGACAGAGATAAAAAATAATAAGTTTTGCAAGTTAGTTTTTAAAGCAAATTGTTTACTAATCATAAAATTATACATAAAAATAAAGACGTTATCCAAAAACATTTTAAAATGTAAAGTTATCATAAGTTTTTAAAATAGTTTTAACAATGAAGCGGGTTTTAACTAAACAGACCTTAATGCAAGATGTAACGACGCAGTCATTGAGGACCTCGAATTCACAGACGAGGATGTGAATAAGGAACTTAAGTCACTTTAAGTCACTTTATTGAGGGAAGTAGGCTTTCGCCCTTGAGCTCCCTATTCCTATGCAAAAATGTCAATAGTATAAATGTTTACAGTGATATATCTAACAAATGAAAATGTAGGGTCATCGATATGTGTGGGCCAGGCGCAACCTGCCACTGTTTACACAATCTTCATTATATTTACAATAGTTTCTCAGAAAATGAGTATCTGGTTTGAATTTAAATGTGTCAACAGTTTCTGAAAGGACCACCTCGTCAGGGAGTCCGTTCCATGCTCCAACGACCCTCTGCGAAAAGGCCTTCCGATGGACTTCCGTGTGGACAAACTTCCTCTGCAGTTTAAAGGGATTACCCCGCAGATGTTCCGTCCCAGCCAATTCGAAGAATTCAGCAAATTCTATGGCACAATTGCGGCCTCTGACAATCCGGTAGGTATGGATGAGGTCACCGCGTTGTTGCCTGTAATTTAGAGGAAACAAATCAAGTTCAACCAGTCTGGCTTCGTAAGGCAGATTACTAAGATTCTTGACCATCTTCGTAGCCCTCGCCTGCACTCGTTCCAGCTGTAGATAATCCTTCTTAAACCACGGACGCCAGGCCTGGATGGCATATTCCAAGTGAGATCGAACAAATACCCCGTAGGTTTTTCGGAAGAGTTCCTTATTAATCTGCACAAACCCACGCCTGAGCGCAAATAAGACCTGTGTAGCGCGTTTTGCTGCCTTTAAACACTGTGAAGATGGTTTGAGTGAGGAGTGTATTAGAACACCAAGGTCCTTCTGTTCCTCATGAATTGAAAGGGGCTGCCCATTGAGAATGTATTGGTAGGAATCATCCTCCTCACTGGTCTTTCTGGTACGCAGTCTTAGGACCACACACTTCCCAACGTTAAAATTTAAAAGCTAACGAGCAGACCAGCTGCTAAGACGGTTAAGATCCTCTTGAAGTGCGTGCCTATCGAAATCAGATCTGATGACCCTCCACAATTTAACATCATCTGCAAACATGATGGCGCTGCAATCCAGGTCGTCGACACAGTCGTTGATGTATACTAAGAAGAGTAACGGCCCCTAATACCGAGCCTTGGGGACACCAATTAGAACCGGAGTAGGTGTTGACTTCGAGGTATCGACGCACACAGTTTGCAATCTATCTGTAAGAAAGTCTGCGATCCATGTCAGCAACATTCCTCTTATGCCGATTTTAGATAATTTGTAGATGAGACGTTTGTGTGGGACACTGTCAAACGCCTCCTTGAAATCAGTGTATATGACGTCAACCCTACCATTTCGTCCAGTGCACGAGTTCACTGCTCTGTTGAGAGTAATAAACTAGAAAGACAGGAGCGATTCTGTCTGAAGCCATGCTGGAGATCTGAGAGTAATTGGTTTTCCTCAAGGAACTTCATGGTTGTCTTCTTGATGATTGATTCCATTATTTTACAGCAAATGGAGGTTAGGCTGACAGGCCGATAATTGTTGACATTAGATCGAGCACCACTCTTGTATATGGGGTATATATTTGCTGCCTTCCTTTCGGATGGCAGTTTCCCTGATTCAAATGACGAATTAAATATATGCGCTAGTGGTTTGCTCAGTTCGCTGGCCAGTTCTTTCAAGAACTTGGCCGGTATATCGTCCGGACCAGATGACTTCGCTTCTTTCAGATTTCGCAGTTCTAGTTCCACGAGAGGTTCCTGGAAGATTATATATTCAAGCCCTGGACCGGCGTCTATAACAGCACTGTTGACGTGGTCAAGCTGAAGTTCCGTTTCTCTAGTGAAAACTGAGGCAAAAAACCGACCTAAGTACTCGGCTTTGTCGCAATTTTCCACGACTTCAACACCATTTTCATCCATGAGTACTGCTACTGGGTCCTTGTTTTTTAGTCGGCTATTGATAAAATGGAATAAAAGTTTTGGTTTATATTCAGCCTGTTGAATAATTCTTGATTCATAGTTCTTCCTTGCCTGTTGAATCATTTTTTTCACAGCGTTTCTTTGATGACGAAATTCTTTGAGATGCTCTGCTGACCCTGTCTGCCTGAATACCTTCCATTTTTATTCTTCTTCTTTAGCTGCCTGCTAAGTTCTCTTGTTAACCAGGCGGGGCGACTATTCTTTTTTTGCACCTTCACTGGACAAAAGCGTTCCATCAGATCGAGTGAGACTGTCTTAAATGATCGCCAGTCAGCCTCTGGATTCCCTTTAAGCAAACAATCCCATCTCATAGACATCAGTTCTTTCCTCGTCGCGTTAAAATCAGCCTTCCATATATTTTGCTTGCATTCCGTTCTATTCTGGCGCTGAGAATAAAGTGAGTAATCCCACATCAGCGTACTATGGTCACTCTTACCGAGGGGTGCAATAGAATACACTTCATCAATGCTAGAGAAGTCCTTCGTAAATACAAGGTCCAGGCAATTTGCTCTCTGGTTCTCTCTAAATCTTGTTGGAATGTTAACCTTCTGTACCAGAGGTTGGTCGAGAGTGAGATCCATTAGCTTGTGGCCAAAAGGAAGTTGGTGCACCATCAACTGTCAGATTAACCCAGTCTACTATAGGTGCATTGAAATCTCCAGCAATAAGCACCTCCTGGTGACTTGCTACTTCCTTGAGCAAATGGAGGAGGGACTCATCAGCTGCACTTGGAATGTTCGGTGGTCTGTAGATCGTCAAAAATTGCAGGTTCTGTGATCTTCTTGCGCTTAACGATGCCAACTCTCCCTGCCCTGATCAAATACCAGCAAAGGTTTTGATCAAGTTTTCTAGTGAAATACCTATACCACTCGTGTATTTTCCAGTCTTCCTTCGAACGTGGCATCCTCCCCTCTGATTGGATCTTAGCAGATATCTACCCTATTCCCAAGGATGGATCCAGAACCAGCGCTAAAAATATTGACCGGTGAGCCTAACATACATTTGTTGCAAACAGATGGAAAGTATCATCAAAAAGGCCAGCATGAAGTTTCTCGAAGAAAAAAATTCCTTGACAGTGCACAACATTGATTTCAATGAAACCACTCTCGTTTGACCAATATGCTTTATTCAATGGAACAGTGGTCTAGGTCATTAGGTGAGAACACCAGCGTTGATGTCGTCTACATCGACTTCAAAAAAATTTTGATCGTGTTCCTCACCACAGGTTACTCTACAAAGTCCGAGAATCCGGAATAAGGGGGAATTTACTCAATTGGAAAGGAAACTTCTTGAAAGGCCGATCACAGTCTTTGTGCATTGGCCATTTGAAATCAATTTCCGTGCCCGTTTTGAGTGTTTTACCTCAGGGCACAACTCTTAGGCCATTAAATTTCTTAATCTAGTTCACTGATCGTATGAATGGATTGGACAGCACGGGAGTCATTTTTGCAGATGTCATCAAGATATGGCAACCAATCTGACGCCATGGCCATGTGGGATAAACTTCCCCATAATATAAAAATCCAGCGGAGTTATTCTTTGTTTAAGATAACTTTTACTCGTTTTTTGCATTCAGAACAGTTTCCAAGAATTCGGGGCACCGACACGGTAGAATCTGTTTTCCTGTCCGACGGAGTGCGCGGCATCTGAACCCGATCCAAGGTGTTACCTTGAGGAATACGGCACCGTCTCTGCAGCCTGCACTCACTGACTTCTTCGGCAGACAGTGAGCAACCGTACATGGATGCTTTCTTGCCAGGGGCAGAATCCCGGTTCCTAGCGAAGACAGAGAGACTACATACAGACTGCAATTGTGTTAACCCTTCCCTGATCTGAATTGCTATCATTCTTACAGGCGGCAGTTTTTTCTCCTGAATAACATAAAGATAGGAAAAACATTTATAATGATATATATTCAGGAGTTTTTTTTTCACTGCCAGCCTCTACCCACTGAATATTTCATCTGACAATGCCTGTAAACCGGCATTAAATACAACAGTTATTATTATTATTATTATATTTATTATTATTATTATTATTATTATTATTATTATTATTATTATTATTATTATTAGTACTGATGAACATACTTTACAAAAAGGACTCAACCACCTATTTAAGTGATCCGATAAAAAGCAGATAAAGTTCAACTTCGAGAAATGTGTTGCACTGCGGCTCAAATCAAAGAAGGTGAGCGCGATGGTTGACTCCCATCAATACTTCCTTAACTGAAGGTGCCTGTCAACTGTTTCAAAACATAAGGTCCTAGGAATCACCATTTTGTCTTCCTTAAAGACCTCCGCTCAATTTTACATGGTGGCCAATGAGGAGTCCAATGTCCTGTTTCCCAGAGAACACTTTTTGTCATTATCGATAAGGAAATATTTAGCAATATATACGAGGCGTTTATTTTTTTTTTTCAATTTTTCAATTCAATTCAATTTATTGAGGGAAATAGGCATGGGCCTTTGAGTACCCTATTTGTAACGTATACAGAGAAACCGTGTGGGTTGCAAAGGTACAAAAGGCGGTCATAAAATATGACAAGTGGTGCACGACTCTCGAGGGTTAAGATAAATTCCTCATCGCTCAGGCTCGTTGCGGAACATAAAACTGTCAAGGTTCCTTTTAAAGCTTTCCAGCGATCGTGACATCACAACGTCTTCAGGGAGGGCATTCCATGGTTTAACCAATCTGACAGAGAACGAGAACTTGCGCACATCCAGTCTCGCCTGCTGGACACGCAGTTTCAATGGGTGACCTCGGAGATGGGTCGTGGCGGCAAATTCAAAGAAGTCCGAGAATTCCAGGCAACAATCCAATCCCTTCACAATGCGGAATGTCTGCAGGAGATCACCACGCATTTGCCTATAACTCAAAGGGAACAGATTAAGATTCATTAGGCGGGTTGGATATGGCAAGGAGCTTTGACTTCTAACCATTTTGGTGGCTTTCCTCTGTACTCTTTCGAGGCAGTTCTGATCTTGAACTGTCCAGGGTTTCCAGGCGTGCATAGCATATTCCAAATGCGGCCTAATGAATGTGTCAAAGGTCTTAGCGAAAAGATCTTCATTGAAATCCGAAAAGGCTCGTCTGATGGCATGCAACACCGAAATTGCGCTCTTCGCCACTTTCGAGCAGTGAGACGATGGTTTTAAGGTGGTGGTCGTCAGCACACCAAGGTCCTTTTTGGGTTTCCACGTCTTTTAAGGCTTCACCGTTGAGAAAGTAACTTCTACTTTCGGCAGATCCAGACGGGTTGCCTAAGCGAAGTATTGTACACTTATCGACGTTGAACCGCAAAAGCCAATGATTCGACCACTCCTCCAACCGAGTTAGGTTGATCTGCAGTTTATCTTCGTCAGCAGGGCTCTGGATTACATTCCAGATTTTAATGTCGTCGGCAAACATTGCTGCTTCACAGTCGAGATTCCTGACACAATCGTTCAAGTATATTAAAAACAGTATTGGCCCTAGTACTGAACCCTGAGGAACCCCACTCTCGACCGCAGCAGAACTTGACCTCTCTTGGCCGATGCGCACAACCTGGCGCCGACCCACGAGGAAGTTTTCGATCCACTTGAGGAGGTTACCTCTGATTCCAATTCTTTCTAGCTTGTACAGCAGTCTCTCGTTCGCACCTGGAACATGGATTTCAGGCGGGGCAACCGTGGCGGAAAAAAATATAACAAACTACTGGAAAGCGTTCAAAGAAGGGCAGCAAAATTCGTGAAGGGTCTAAAGTCTTTATCATACAAATGCAGACTTGACACTCTTAACCTTTTCCTTTTGGAGTACAGGTACATTCGAGGTGATCTCGTGCAGACATACTGACTCGTAAGGAAACAGGACTGTGCTGTCCATATCGAAGAATTTTTATTGGCCACATCAACTACCCTACGTGAGAATTCTCTCTAACTTCGAGGAACCTTATCCCACCAGGATGTTCGTCGCCATTCGTTTCTCAGCGAGTTGTCGGTGCCTGAAACGGACTTCCACAGAACGTCATACGGGTGGACACGATAGACAGATTTAAACATAAACTGAATTTATATTTGCTTGAAAAATACCGTTCATTCTTACAGGAAGGCACTGCTTAATCACATTAAAGGTTTGCAAATACATATTGATAACGGTGAAATCTATTATTTGACATAGGTAATAATCGGTCCTTCAGGATGACTGTGTCTAGATTCCACTGTTACAAAGCCATTTTCTTTCTATGTGAATAGGTTATTCACTACTTTGTAGCAGTGTGTATTTAAACTGCAATATTGTAGGTACGGTTTTTAATAGGGTCTTCATATGCAATGCCTAAAATATAAATTCTTAATTCTAAATTCTAAATTACCCCTTAATATACTGAACTATACTGAACTGAACTGAACTATAGACTAGCTCTTAGGACGTGAACATTTGCCATCGGGATATTGCCCTTTGTCATACAAATAGAAATGGATTCGTTTATCATACTTATCGGTAGAGTCAGATGCCTTCGGGAAATCGAAATAAATGGTGTAAATTGCAAAACCGCTGTCCCAAGATTGTAGCACATGTTCAAAGAAAGGGAGCTTGCAGGTGCAAAAGATCTTTTTCCGAGGAAACCATGATGAGTCGTATTAAATGGGATATTCTCTGTTAGGTGACGCAACATCTCGTCTTTGATCAAGGTCTCTAAGAACTTCGACGCAGCGGGAATTGTATTTATTGGCCTAAAGGTGTCAAACAACGTAGGTTGACCGCGTTTGGCAATAGATAGAACGAGCGATTCCTTCCAAAAATTAATCAAAGGTTCGCTTTCAATAGCACTATTAAATATCTTACACAGTATAGGACGGCAATATATCATTTGCATCAGCTGTTAGAATGCTGAGCAGGACACCATCTTGTTCAGGACTTTAAGAATGACGAAAATTCCCAATGGCTACTGGTCACCTCCCAGAGGGTGTGGATCTACAACTTTGTACATTGTATCAATACCAAGGCTCACATCCAAACATAAAAAGAGTTATTCCTATCGTGGGTTATATTTTTTAATATTGTATATTTTGAAGGGTTACAGACATTGCCCTTGATGACCCTATTAATATAAAACGTTTATTCCATCTGTACTGTCAATATAAAAAAATGGTGTACATAAAAAAATTTTGAGTCAAAGCATAACTTTAAATGCTTGTTCACATCTATAGGCGAAACATTGTGGAAGAAAATTAGAAACCGAAAAATTTTAAAAGGCTGGTTTTAAGTCATCATGTTGCGAGAGTCATCTTTTGTCAAATATTATGCCATCAAGTCTTCTTTTAAAATAAGCAATGCTGTCAGAGGTAACCATCTCACTTGGTATAGAGTTCCAAGCTCGTACCACTCGTTGGCTGAAAAAAAACTTTCTGAGGTTCAATCGCGTGCGTTCGCTATTGACCTTGTAAGGATGACCACGCAGATGAATTGTGCAGGCAAACGCGAAGAAATCCTCTGATATCAGAGAGGGATCATGGCCCCGGATAATTTGGAATGTCCAGAGCAGGCTACACCATAAGTGTCTGTAGGAAAGAGGAGATAAGTCAAACTTTTTCAATCTGTTTTGGTATGGTAAAGTCTGAAAACCGTTGACCATCTTCGTTGCTCTCCGTTCCACCTGTTCGAGGAGGTCAACATCTTTCTTCATCCACGGTATCCAGGCTGGTATTCCGTAATATAAGTGCGGTCTCACGAAGATGCCAGATACTTTTCCGAAGAGATCAGGGGAGAATATTTTAAACGCACGTCTGATCCAATGCAGTGTACATGTTGCCTTCTGTACTGCCAGTGGAGGTGAGAGAGGAGGAACTCATCGTGGACACCAGGGTCAAAACGAAGAGGGGACAGTAGAGGTCATGAGATCATCATCGAGATGCGACCTTGCGGACTGCATAGTCCACCAATCAAAGAGGCAAAACCATCAGAACCCGCCTTTGATCATCAACTGAAACTGGAGACCATCGTCGGGGTTGCAAAATCGGAGGAAAGTATCAAGGTTGTCAAGAGTTGGCGATGCTAATTTAAAATGGGGGGACGAAAAAGTGAATGCAAAGATTGACTCTGCAGAGGACGATGGAAATATAATTAGAGACCAATATAATATCAAGGGAGCTGCCTCAAATACCAGGAGGAACCTTTTCGAAATCCAAAAAACACGTGTTTGGGAAGGAAACGGACAATAAGAACTTTCTATCATCCGAAGTTAAATGTTTGCGTTATTCTGTTTTGAAAATAGCTAATGTGGACGACAACCTAATTTGCAGTGGTAGATTATTCCATATGAAAGCATATTTGGAGGCCAAAAACTGAGACCGGTTAGTTGTGGAGCTAAGGGGTGGTGAAATGATCATGGAGGAATTACGAGTGGCAAAGGG
This sequence comes from Schistocephalus solidus, assembly GCA_017591395.1. Classification (NCBI taxonomy): domain Eukaryota; kingdom Metazoa; phylum Platyhelminthes; class Cestoda; order Diphyllobothriidea; family Diphyllobothriidae; genus Schistocephalus; species Schistocephalus solidus. The sequence goes on from WEDG01007908.1 coordinate 77,575, forward strand.
TCGATCTACCGGAGCGAGAGCTTTAATTCGTGGGAGATTTGGGCTAGAGTTAACGCGAAACAGGAAGCAGAGACCGACTTCGAGCCTTCTAACCCACAGAAGTTTAATGTTTGTTAACTGGCATCTATCCGTATGAGAGATTCTGGATCCAGGAAGAGAAAATAGTCTTCGAGTAAAAACCCTCTGAACTTTTTCAATCTTACTGCGGTCAGAGGCGTTCATCAGCCCAAAGAGGGGACAGCAGTATTCTAGGATAGGAAGAACAAACATGTTGTAAAGGTTAAACTTAATTTGCGGAAGGACAAAAATTATGTGATATAAATAAATAAATTAATAAATTGTATATTTAAGGCCCAGAGGGCCCCATCATTACAAACTTAGTACCATGGTTTAAATAAATGCAAAGTGGATAATTGCTGCACTATGTGAGCATCCATATGAACAGCAGAAATGAGTAGTATGGTAAACATATCCGATTCAAAAAGATTTGCCATTTTAAAAACAAAAGTCAACAATCTTTGGCATATACGGTGAACTGGAAAAGAAGCAGTTAAAAAAACTCCTAGGGTTAAATCGGAGGCGGAGTTCGGCGAGCCGCCAATTTAAAAAAAAATAAGAGAAAAAAACTGCTTCACTAAAAAATTAATAGCTAAATGCAATGGGATAGTATTATGATGTTGCTGACTACGTATGAAGGTTCGGGACGCTCCTTGTCGGGTGAGAGATAATATAGCAGTCAGAGCTACTGTTTATAAACACCAGTGGAGGTGAGAGAGGACGAACTCATCGTAGACAACATGGTCGAAACGAAGAAGGGACAGTAGAGGTCACGAGATCATCATCTAGATGCGACCTTGCTGACTGTATAGTCCATAATATAGCAGTCAGAGCTACTGTTTATAAACATCAGTGGAGGTGAGAGAGGACGAACGCATCGTAGACAACATGGTCGAAACGAAGACGGGACAGTAGAGGTCATGAGATCATTATCGATATGCGACCTTGCTGACTGTATAGTCCATCACCAAAGAGGCGAAACCATCAGAACCCACCTCGATCATCAACAGAACCTGGAGACTATCGTCAGGGTTGCGAATTCGGAGGTAAGTATGAAGGTTGTCAAGAGTTGGCAATGCTAGTTTAAAAGGAGGGGAAGAAAAAGTAAATGTAAAGATTGACTCTGCAGAGGATGATGGAAATATAATAAGAGACCAATATAATATCAAGGGAGCTGCCCTAAATACCAGGAGGACCCTTTTCAAAATCCAAAAGTTGCGAGTTTGGGAAGGAAACAGACAATAAGGACTTTATATCTTCCGAAGTTAAATGTTTGCGTAATTTGGTCTTGAAAATAGCTAATGTAAACGACAACCTAATTTGCAGTGGTAGATTATTCCATATGAAAGCATATTTGGAGGCAAAAACTGAGACCGGTTAGTTTTGGAGCTAAGGGGTGGTGAATTGATCATGGAGGAATTACGAGTGACATAGGGTCGATTTACCGGAGTGAGAGCGTTAATTCGTGGGAGATTTGGGCTGGAGTTAACGCGAAACAGGAAGCAGAGACCGGCTTCGAGTCTTCTAACCCACAGAAATTTAATGTTTGCTAACTGGTATCTATCCGTATAGGAGATACTGGATCCAGGAAGAGAAAATAGTCTTCGAGTAAAAACCCTCTGAACTTTTTCAATCTTACTGCGGTCAGAGGTGTTCATCAGCCCAAATAGAGGACAGCAGTATTCGAGGATAGAAAGAACAAACATGCGGTATAGGTTTAACTTTATTTCCGGAAGGAAGAAATTATGTGATATAGAACCACATATCTGTGCAGCCTTTGCAGAAATTCGATCTGCATGAGGCGATAATGCTAGCTTATTCGTATGACTTTGACCTAAGTCTTTTATGGTTGATCGTTCTAAAAGTGTACTATTTTGAAATACTAGGTGTCCAGGAAGCCTTGCAGGGCCGAAACACATGAAACTGCTCTTGGATGGAGAAAATTCCATCTGCCAAGTACAGCTCCAACGTGAGAGCATAAGTAGATCAGTGTTGATTTTTGTCAACGCAACTATTAGCAGTGTCTTTAGAAAAATGAATAAATGCACTTGAGATCGTCAGCGTAAACGAAATTTTGTGAATTTGTGAGTAAAGTTGAAATTTCGTTAATGTACAGAATGAAGAGAAGGGGACCTAGAACGGTGCCTTGAAAAACGCCACTCGTGATCGGCTGAGGCGTCGAATAGCTATTACCTACTAAGACCTTCTGGCTGCGGTTAGATAAGTAGGAACCAATGAAGTCAAGGAGAGGAGGCCGGATGCCGAGGGCTTCCAGTTTTACTAGAAGACGTTTGTGCGCTACCTTGTCAAAGGCTTTGCTCAGGTCAAAGTAGATCACAACCACTGACTGTTGCTCGTTACGAAGGGAAGTGACGAGGTTAAGAAAAGCTAAGTGACACACTTCGCATGATCTCCCAGGAAGAAAACCATATTGCGAGTCGCTTAAAAGCTTATTTTCTAGGCAAAAGTCGAGAATTTGATTAAAAATGATTTTTTTCAAGAAGTTTTGCGAGAGCCGGGTTTTGTGAACGCCTCGATAATTATTTACGTCCGAACGAGATCCCGACTTGAAGACAGGAAGAATAATAGATGTCTTCCATGAGTCAGGAAAGAATCCGTTTAAAAGATAAACTGAGAATACATGGCTAAGCAATCGGGGAAAGCTCGGCACTCTCTTAATAACTGAGTTTGGAATACCGTCAGTTCCCTAAGAGTGCGAGATTTTCAAACCACATATCTGTGCAGCCTTTGCAGAAATTCGATCTGCATGAGGCGATACTGCTAGCTTATTCGTGTAACTTAGACCTAAGTCTTTTATGGTTGATCGTTCTTAAAGTGTACTATTTTGAAATTCGAGAGGTCCTGGAAGCTTGGCGGGGCCAAAACACATGAAACTACTCTTGGATGAAGAAAACTACATCTGCCAAGTACAGCTCCAACGTGAGAGCATAAGTAGATCAGTGCTGATTTTATCAACACCACTATTGGCAGTGTCATTAGAAAATAAATAAATGCACTTGAGATCGTCAGCGTAAACGAAATTTTGTGAATTTGTGAGTAAAGCTGAAATTTCGTTTATGTACAGAATAAAGAGAATGGGACCTAGAACCGTGCCTTGAAAAACGCCACTCGTGATCGGCTGAGGCGTCGAATAGACAAGTAGGTTAGACAAGTAGGAACCAATGAACCAATTCTTATTTAGTTAAGAGTAACAGCTTAGCAAATGGTAGCCCGCAGCAATTTTACTTTCCACCCACACCTCCTTCCCTACATTTAACTTCCCCATCACCAAGTTTTCCTCTTTTATAAACACTAATGAGCGTATTCCTCGTTCCACAAATACGCTCAGTATAGCTTCACTACACACGAGAGGACGGCGACTATGGCAGTGTCACTA
>WEDG01007909.1:0-14799 GCA_017591395.1 Schistocephalus solidus
ACCTCCTTTTTCTGCGCGTCCACAGAACTCATGTTCTTCCCAGGCACGGTAGAATAAAAATCTAGGTTGACCTAGCAGATTTAACTGAGGATATGTTTAAAACGTTGAGACCTTTTTAGTCAGGACCAGAGTAATAAGTGAAAAAGTCATGGAAAATGTTTTCCAAGTATTCTGACCAGATCGAGTTCAACGTGGTTGATTTGTGGTCTGAGAGTCAGGCTACACAATCTTCTTCTTTACGTGACCTCGGGCAATATCACATGTAAAAGACGTGAGCCGCTCAATGATCTTTTTACTCACGACATTTCGACCATCGTGATCCGACGATGTCCACCGTGTTCTCCATAGAAGGGTGGAGCAGAGACGGTTACATGCGCGTGACTTAGTTTAAAGTGATAGTAACTTTGCGTTGCACCTACCGCACTCTCTCCTCCCCCACCTGAGCCCGGTGTCAAGACAGAGTCAAGAAAACCGGAGGCGGGAGAGGACGCAGGTGGCTGGCGCGGCCGGGTCCCTTAAGTCCCTAGCCGCCCCTAGGCGTGCCACCACACCTCCCATGTTCGGCATTTGTAGGCGGAGCGCAACCCGAATAACGTATGCCGTGCCCTGATATGGCCCCCATTTGTTCCAACGCATCTACCTTCTAGCCCGTTTAGGGGGCAGAAGACACACACGATAGTTCGACTGTCGCAGTCTGACGATGTCCACCGTATGCTCCATGGAATGGTAGAGCAGGGTCGGTTATTTGCGCGTGAATTAATTTTAAGTGATAGAAGCCTTGCGTTGCAGCTACCGCACTCTCTCCTCCTCCCTTACCTAAGCCCGGTGTGAAGATAGAGTCAAGAAGACCGGAGGCGGGAGAGGACGCAGGTGGCTGGCGCGGCCGGGTACCCTAAGTCCTAGCTGCCCCTAGGCGTATAACCACACCACCATGTTCGGCATTTGTTATGGGAGCACAACCCGAATAACGTATGCCATGCCCTGATGTGGCCCCCGTGTTGATCCAACGCATCTACCAAGTGGCCCGTTTAGGGGGCACAAATTTTTACTCACACCGGTTAGAACACAGGTATCAGATGAGAGTCTAAAAATCAGTTTTCAGTTCCAGGTGTTCTTCATGACCATGGCCCAACCGGTCAGGCCACAGACATAATGACTGTTGGTGTAACGTGAGCCACCAACAGGGCTGGGAGGTACCCAACCACAGGGCAACCGGCAAACTAAGCAGAATTCATATATTAGACTAAATAAAAACAAACGCTGACTAAAGCACAGATGAGTCGAAACATCGGCAGGCAGCGGAAAGAATCAAGCACACAGGCACTTACAAGCAGCCCTATTAAGGGACAGCACTGCTTACCACCTCGCGGAGGAAGGGGCTATAAAATGTGTTCTAAACAAATGCTGGGTCTTACGTCTTCTGCAGCCGGTCGCGGCCCGCATTTTGCAAAATACACGGTCGTAAAACTCAAAAAACAACAACAATACCCTTGTTGCCATCCCTCACACCATACTGCCAGGGCGGCTGGGGTCTGTTCGCTCACACTGCAGGCTGAAATGTTCGTTCCCTTTTGGACAATCTGAGGAGCAAACGTTTGGAACGGAGGACAGTGCTAGTCGCTCGGGAACTGGCGCGCTTCAAGGTGGACATTGCTGCTTTCGGCTAGACCCGGTTCTCGAAGCAGGGTCAGCTGGAGGAGACCACCTTTTTTAAGCGGGCTGAGCTGTACCTACTCCCGAGTTCCGTTTTGGCAGCCATGCAAGGCATCCGCACTGAAAAAAACAGAGAGAACGTTGGTTGACACACCGGGGAGTCGAAACCGTAGCACCTTCGCCAGGCAATGGAAATTAATGGCTACAAGCGCGCGTCTTCGCTTTTGACCTATTACGTGCGCGGTCAGTACGGTATATATTTATGTTGTTTTATATTGCTGTCTATCTTTTGGCAGCCTGTGACTATTAAGCAATTATCCCGCAGTAAGGGTACGGTTTTAATCCAAAATAGTTTTGTGACTATACAACTCATCGTGGCATTGTTGAGCAGCTAATCTGTAACTTATTTCGTTGTAGATTTGTGGACTTCTTAAGAAATCACTTTAGAGTAGGTAGGTATATCGTTAAATCAAATTTGCGTTGAAAAACAGAGATGTAACCACTGAATACAACATTTTTCGTCCCCCAACCTACATAATCTCGGTGGCATCAACCTATTCCAATGTGATTTTTAAACTTGGCACATACAGGCAACCTTGTTACCCATAAAAGCTAAAGTAAAAATAACAGGCTTTTGCTGAACGTAGGACTCCCTCAATTTTTGTCCCTTAGTGGTTACTCCCCTATACTATTGAAGCATGTATTATCGCCACAGTAATGCTGATTTTATGCCAGTTATAGTTGTGTATATGGTTTCAATGGAGCAAGCAATCCTCCCACAGATATTACTTTCGAAAAACCCTGTTTACCACCAAGAGCATGAGATAAGTTTGTCAGCTCCATGCAGCTGTGTGTGCATTTACTCCTTTAGTTACTCCTGTTCAGCAGGCTATATTGGTCATTCACATCGGGGCATATCCAAGTAATTAATTAATTGATTAATACTTCCAGGAATTAATTATAAAAAGGTGAATGTATGACCATAAAGAGGACTATTCTCGCACGCATATTTGGGTACACAAACGAAGCCTTGTGTACGCTTTGTAAGGTTCTGGTCCAGGAGCCACTGGCAATATCCTTTTTTAAATTATAATACCACCATTTAATTAAAGGATATTTCGATCTTTCGGACTGAACAAATCCGATTTATTGACAACAAATTTACACACATCAAACACACAGTTCCTGCACTTAAGATTTTCCCCTTAGCATTAGCAGGCATAAAGTCTGCGTCGTTTACCGTCGGGGTCGAAATCATCCAAAATGGTGACCGCCAACGTTTCATTATGACGACTAACCCCTTTTAATTTGCCATCTAAATCATAGCACTCCGTTTCCTCCTTATCGGAAACACTTAATCCTCTGCCTGGGTACAAGATGCTTGGACCCACAGTTGTGACACCTTTTATGGGCATCTATGCTCCATCAATAAATAATACGAGCTGCCATAAAAATATTTTACTTAGCACAATAATGCTGATTTTGTTTCGGTAATTAAAAACAAAATGTGTGTTACCGCATGTATTTGAGAAGCTGAAGATGCACGAACTGTCACACCAGTTATTGAGGACAAGCTTTGACTTGTTTGATAGGCGTAAAATGTTTGCAGTATTTAGAGGACACATGTCTCCGCACTTTTTATCATAATTAGCGGTTCCGTTACCACCCCGTGACCTATTCTATATTGTCGTAAGAGAGAATATGTGGGTAGCAGCAGGTCTAGTAAAAACAACACTATTCGACGCCTGAGGGCTTGGTCGTTCAGCTGCAACTGACAAAAAAACTGGGACCCATTCCGCGTGTAACGTACAAATATTATGTGCCATCAATTAACTGAAAGCCTTAAAGCACTTGACTGGGCGGGATAAAACGAGTTATTCTCCTCAAACCTACCCATTCCTATTAAAGCCCAGAATCCCTAGGCAACCTCGTAACGGACAAAAAAAATAGGTAGGCACATAATATGGGAACCATGGCAATAACATTAGGGCATTTCAAACTGTGGGAAATGGTGGTAATGCCTTAGCATAAGCCCCTCGCCATCGTTAAAGCGAAGGGTAGTTTTAGCACTTAGTTAGACCGCATTACAAATATACTTCGAATAAATACCTACACACATACTTAACCCTAACCTTAACATTACTTGCCAGGTAAGGAGGGTCACAAATAATTTCGTTGCCATAAATTTATAAAAATTGTATTCTGTCAAAAGAGGAAAGAAGGTTCATTGGGTGTTTTATTGGAGATCTGAACATGCGAGTGGATATTTTGGTTAAATTAAAAACTGGAGATTTATATAAGAAGGTGTTATTTTGTGTTACATTATGCCTTCTTGAAAGTTAATATTTGTTTACAGTGCCTAATTGTCGATTATGCGTTGGGCAATCTAGTGCTATCTAGTGCAATATTCATAGAATATTTTAAAAAATTATGAAAATTGTGGGAAACATGCAGTTTCTGACCGAACTAATGATATGTTATGGATTTCGCAAAAACAGGCCCCTGACGCAAAATCGGCCCACACTGCATCCTTCACAGTTTAGCAGCACTAATGAAACGCCCATTCTAAACAAAAAGAATATTGTGGTTTACATATCAATAGTAAATTGCTTCAAAAGGCTCATATTTTAAAAAAAAATTACTCTGCAGGATGCATGTCAATGTAGCAAAAGTTGTGGTTAAAGCAACACATGTAGACCACTATTTTTAACCAAACCTTTGGTGTTAATTTTACGAAAGACTGTTTCGAGATTACGGGCAATTTTTTGTATGGCTATTAGCAACCAGCCCGCATTTTAAGCATATATTCTGACACGGTGTCACGAGAATAGGCAATACTTTATTACCTAAAATGTTGCAAGCCAGTCAGGGACGAGTAAATTGAAACAGACTTTTCATGTGCAATCATGAGCCAATTTGTGTAAATTAAGAAGATTTTCATTTTGCAAACTTTCTTTATGTGTAAAGTAGGTGCTTCAATATTATAATTGGAAAATATTTCACGATTTTCAGTTATCGTAATTGAAGGTTATATTCTATATGCTTAACACAAAATAGCAAAATAAAATATTCCTTAAACGTTTTAACCGAGGTAGTAGTGTTTTGAAACATTCAATTTCGATGGCTAGTTAGGGAACATGTGTCGACGAACCCAAACACTTACACTTATCGCTAAAAAAACAACATTATTTGATATTTCCGTGTTGACTTCATGCTTATGTTAACAATTTAGGAGGTCAAAGCCAGGAAACATTGAGGACGTTTGATCAGTGGTTCAACATTGCGGCAATTTCCACTGTACATGAAATAATCTCACTTAATTTATTCTACTGGAGTGTTTTTTCAATATATATTTAAATTGTGGTCTCTTTTGAAGATGACAAATGCAAAATAAAGTGGCTCAATCTATGCTACGATTTTGCGAAAAATTCCAATATTTTGCCCCTTCCGTTTCCCGTCTATATTCTTTCATATTTAGTTGCAATTGGAGATAATTCAGACATGATTGACGAAAGTCTTAGGAGAGAAAATTTACGACGTGTCACAGCCCTTTAAATTGGTTTGCTAAACAAAGTACTGCCAAATGTTTATTACTGAGTAATAGTACAAAAAACGATGCATTTGCAAATCTATATTTTGTAAACTTTAATTGCCTTGTCTTCCCAAAAGCAATACAATTTTGCATTTCTGTATTTGCCTGGTTTTCGTGTAGGCAAAACAACAATGTTTGTTCCTTTTAGACATATATTGATTTATTAAGGATAATATTCATTTGAACTGAACGGATGCCACGCGGTTTGTCATTTCTAGCAGCAAGAAGACCGATTTTAATTGAGTCTTTGCACTCAAACAAACAGCCCACGGACGTTAATTGGTTCAAATTATTGAATCAATTAATTGAATCTACCGTCCAGTTGCCTTCGATATCCTTACAGTTTGACCAAGAAAGTTCTCAAAATCAAGCACTGTTGGAAATCTTGGCCTAGATAACCTACCAGTCCAATCCATTCTCTGACGGCTCTCCAGGGTTTCTGAGGACTTTGGTTCGACTAGGACAGTTCTCCAAATAGAGCAACCTGCAAGAAATTTTGGCTTTGACTACACAACCTACCAGTTTAATCCAGTCTGTAACTGCTCGTCAGGCTTACTGAAGAGTATCTACAAAATAGGCTGAGTCGTTTATTATCCATATTCTGTCCAATTGATTGTTAAATTTAAATCGAGTAACTCGTTATTACAAATAATTTTAACAAATTCCACTAGCAGAGGTAGTTACGAACGTTTGAGGGATTTCATTTATTTGGAAAAAAATACGAAGTAGATAATTGATGTACTGCTTGTGTAAAACCACTGGTTGTGTAAATTTACACCAAGCCTCCCGTAAATTCTTAATTCACAACTCAAGAATTCAAAAAAAGTCATGCCACAAGCCGGAATGGTAACTACGACCACCAACGTGATGGTGACGCGCGCTAAGCAGTCGACTGCCTCATCACGGCGGCGGGCGCTCTCCCAAATTAATATGCACGCTATTGAATACACTGTCCTTTGTGGAGGTTGTCAGAAAATGTCCATCAAGATAAACCAGCTCGAGGATGAGATAAGGCAAATAAAATGCGCGCCAAAAGGCACCTCTAAAGCAGTAGATGCCGCTCAGAAGTGCACTGAGCGACTTACCAGGAGGAAAACAATTGATACGCGTTCATAGAGTATCCCAACGTCGACAGCTTCTACGGCTATCGAACAACAAGTACCAATGGCGCAGGACAAAAACAGTCCATCTAAAACAAAAAACCGTCCAAAACGCAAAGTTGACATCAAGAAGGAAAAAGCCAATGGACAACCGACTTCGCGAGATTCCTCAAAAAAGCTCGAAAACGAGGCTTTGACCATTGCCTTGTCCTCCACAGGAAGTACTGAGATTCTCACACAAAGCACAAACAGTGGAATTGATTCCCTAACCGAAACTACCACCTGCGATTCAAATTCGCCGAAACCCCAAAAATTGGATCAAAGCCAACATATAGCCAATCAGCATCCGCTCCATCGTCACCAGTGCGCAACGAGAAACATTCCCACCGGGTAGTGGAAGACAGCATCGTATGTACAAAAAATGGCACGGACAAAAAAAAGTTTCATAATACAGGGACTACCTGAATCAACCGCTATTAATCCCTTAGACTGATATTCTGAAAACATGAAACGCTTTCATGAACTCCTGAACAATATGCTGGAACCTAATACGTCGATTGAACTGGAAAAAGCCTTCCGCCTTGGACATCGGCCCGAAAGACAATCTGAATCAATACGCACTAGGCTTCTAAAAGTTATCTTGACCAGTAGCCAGGAAGCCAGTCCCATTCTCTCTAGGCGCTTTAAGTTTAAAAACTCAAACCCTGGAGTTTTTTTCAACAGGAATTCTCACCTGCGAAGCGGAACACACGCCATAAACTTATCATCGAACTAAGACGGTGGCTCAGCGAGGGGAAACATATTTGGTTATTTACAACAACCAAGTGATCCATCGTTCATTGTTCTCCCCATTAAGAGGCCCATTCCGGATTACCACGCAGTTGGCCCAGTAAACAGGGGCTCGCGCGCGACTGTTAGCACTTTCCGAGCAAACCGAAAACTAACATTCATGTACACCAATGCACAGATTATATTTTCGAAGCTTTACGAGCTAAAGATACATGTCTGCTATCTATCACCAGATATAATTTCCGTAAAAGAAACTTGGTTGTCACAACACGTGGACGACCGGGGGGTTACTCTAGCTGGTAAACCAACTTTTTAGAAAAGACAAGAAAGAGCGTCAAGGAGACGGCGCACTCACATACGTGAAAAGTGAACTTACAGTTTTAGACAAAACTTATAAGCTCGCGTCTACTTCCGAGGCGATTTGGCTATCCGTAAAAGTGCCAGGTACATCAAGTCTAGACGTCCTGACAATCTACCGCTTACCGAGAAGAGACCCCGTAGCCGATGCTTACCTGCTAAAGGAGCTTAAAGAGATTGCTACACGGTTGGATATCCTGATCATGGGTGACTTAAATGCACCTCACATCGACTGGAGCTCAACCTGCGCACATAGTTCTGACCTAGCCTTTGACGGTTGTCTTCTGAGCACGACGCTAAAGCTACTTCTCACACAACACGTCACTTTTCCAACAAGGGTGTGCGAAGGACAACAGGCCAATTGCCGGGACCTAGTTCAAACGAAGTAACACGACAGCATCGACGAAGTGTCATGTCTAACGCCGCTAGGTAAAAGTGACCACGTAATACTGCGATGGGTGAACTCACTATTTTTTATACCAGCAAGACCCACAACAATCAGAAGGAATATATGACAAGGCGATTTCGGTGGAATGAGGGCCGAACTCATGCGCACTCAGTGGGAACCTTTATTCTTTGGAAACATAACCGAGGACGTGGAAACGTTCCGTGAAATACTACACAGGCTCATGGAAAAGCAGTGTCCAATTTTGAGAAAAAGGAAGACAAACAGACCACAATTGCGTACGCAAGCCTTAAAACTCAAAGTTAACAAAAAGCGGAGATTGTGGATAAAAATCACTTACGGACGGAACTCCTGCATCTCTAAATGCGTAAACAATGCAGAGAAATCGGGTGAAGGGCCTTATTGTTAGAACAAGACAGGCTTTCGAAGTGGACCTTCTGAACCGGGCCACCGTGAACCCAAAACTGTTTCACGGTTACCTCAGGCTGAATACATGGAACAAGGATCCGATACCCCTACTGAGGACCGCCGAGGGCATAGACCTTACTGAAGACTGTACAAAGGCTGATCAAATTTCGGAATTTTTCCAGCCTGTTTTCACAAAGGAAAAGAGTTAAGATTACCCTACCAATGGCTTCGAAGTGGATACAATAGTCGAGACTGTTCATTTCACCGAGACTACTGTTCTCAAGGAACTTTTGGGGTTAAAGGAATCTAAGTCTCCACGTCCCGATAAGGTTCCTGCCAAGCTGTTGAAACAGTTAGGGAGAGTGTTGGCAAAACCACTCTCTGCACTTTTCCAAACATCCTTCCAGATGGATTACGCCGCTTTAAAAGGGTGGAATCTGGGTCTCTGCAAACAATTATCGACCGGTCAGCCTAACTTCAGTTTGCTGCAAAATCATGGAAAAAATAATAAAGCAACATCAAATGCTGTTCCTAGAACATAACAATCTGCTATCCGAGGTCCAGCACGGTTTCCGTAGAGGTAGATCCTGCGTCACAAATTTGCTCTTCTGTTTAGAACGTTGCTGAAGCGGTCGATAGAGGAAAAACGGTGCACGCAGTCTATATCGACTTCAAAAAGGCTTTGGATAGCGTGCCGCACGACCGCCTTCTTTATAAACTCAACCACATATGCATAAGAGGTAGACTTCTGACATGGATAGAAAAATTCTTAACTGGCCGCTCACAAACTGTCCATATCAGCGCCAAACCGTCGACCAAGGTTGAGGTTGAGAGTGGTGTTCCCCAAGGCTCTGTTCTCGACCCAATTTTCTTCATTGTCTACATCAACGATTGCGCCAACGAACTGGACTGCGATATTGCCATGTTCGCCGATGATCTCAAAGTTTGGCGAGTCATTCAAACTGACGAAGAGAACTTGCAGGCAAACTTAAATCGACTCCAGAAATGATCAAATGACTGGCTCTTGTTGTTTAATGATAGCATGTGCAACATCATACGAGTCGGGAAAAGCAATCCTTCGAACCGAACGGTTTAGAATCTGAATGGCATTCCATTGAAAGAAGTGGATTACCAAAAGGACCTGGGAGTCTGTTTCACGCCCTCCCTTAAACCCTCCCACCATTGCGCAATGGTAGCGAAGTCAGCCATGTCGATTCTGTGCCTCGTTAAACGAGCTTTCACAGCCTTCACTACCGACTGCTTCGCTTCAGACTTCGGAACATACATGTGGCCACAGTTGAAGTCCGCTATGCAAGCTTGGAGACCCTGGGCGGCGAAGGACATCAACATCCTCGAAAAGGTCCAAAGGCGAGTTAACAAAACTTGTCCTTGGACATGAATCAAAGCCTTATGAAACACAGCTGTCGAATCTCAATCTATTTCCCTTACGATATAGACAGCTTCGGGGGGACCTCATACCAACATTCCGCATACGACGCGTCCAGAACTGCTGTCTCGTCCCAGGTGAGTTCTTCGAGTTAGCAACAACAACGAAATTGAGAGGTCATCCCCTTAAATTACGTGAGACTGGAGCAAGGCTAGAAACTCGGAAGTACTTCTTCTCCAAAATAGTAATCGAAGCTTATAATAGTCTTCCTCTGGATGTTGTTATGTTGGACTCCTTAGAGGTTTTTAAGCGAAAGTTAGATCGATATAATGGTGTGAGCTACAACACAAACTGAAAGCAGCAAGAGTGACGTCAGCAAATAGGGTATTTATTATTCTACTTGCTATATTTGAGTAACATTTATTTGTTTTGTTAATTTCGTTAGAGGTCTTGCACTCTCCCATAATTCCCATGCTGGGGTCCTCGAGGCCTTCGCTGCTTAATTATTCGCACACATTGGTGACGCCATGAGTGTTTGCATCAGCTGGACCTGGCTGCCATCTTCCAAGAGGTGCATGCACGTTCTCCATTGGTTTAAACCGCAATGTACCGATGATAATCTGGGCATATATTTCCGGATTGAGATCCCTTAACGGACTCTGCAATCAGCACGGGAGCATCTGGCTGATTCATGTAACCTCCATAATGCCTACCATTAGACCCCCCCCACAAGTGCGGCCGTTCTTTCTCCTAAATATCACCGGGAGTTTTTTTTCACTGTCTGCGCCTTTTCAAATATGTTCCACTATGTTGGCCTCGCCAACATATCGATATACTATTTTTTGATACCACAACACGTATGTACAAATAGGAAATTTAAATAAGACTCACCTTCGTCTCTCTCAAATATACTGATACTAATACTAATACTGATAAATGTCATCCAATAAATTATTACATCTTGATAGCGCTATGGCATACTATATGTTTTCGTCTAAAAGCTGGAAAGTATGTGGCTATTTTCAACCAATGTTCTCGTTGGGCAACAGCGCTCTATGAATAAGGACCATTAAATTTCCTTTTCACTCGGTATTGGAATATTTTGGTGGTATTAAAGGAGAGATCATTCCTTTTTTCAGAAGCAACGCGGAAAATAAATATTAAATCGTCTGCGGTAGGTGTCGGAGAGGCAGACCTGACTGCTTTAAGCAATGGTCGTGACTCGTTCATCAGATATGTTCGTAAATCCAGACGTTTTCTGCCAATAACAAAGATATATAATACGGTCTTCTGCTCTGGCCTTCTGTTCAAGTGTGTGCAGCGTTCGCAGGCTTGGGCCTTTCCAATAGGTTTTCATGGGTTCAAGGGGCTTTTAGTAATATTGGAGTGCTCAAACCTTACATGTTTCCAGACAATGGCCGAATTCTTTGATTGTAGCTAACAAATGTGATGAATGAACAATGCATCTCTCATAGGTTTGAATGGGATGCGTGTGCCAATTCAACAATCCCCGTTAAAACAGGACGACGCGATCACTGGAACAAGAACTTTCCGGGCCTAACCTTTCGGATTCGGGCTTAAAGCGTCATCTGTGTCAGTATCAGGTACGAAACCATCCTGAGTGTTTGCTAGAAAATGCTGTTTTAATTTTCCCATTAATTTGTCTCACGTTTGGTAGAAAAGTGAAAGTTTCCTGCTTTATCAGGTATAGTAAGACGTTAGATATAATTTTGGCAAAAATGTTTGACGTTTGCCTTTTGCTAATCAAAACGTAGGCACATGGTTAATTTGCAAAATTGCAGATATCATACTTTTTGTTTGAAAGTTATGGCATCGTGTCATTTCATATCTGCAACATGGTAAATATAGCATAAAAATAATTTACTTCACCCCTCATTAATGTGCCTGCATATGCTGTTCGTTATGTGTCATCTCTTTATGCTTTCGCGCAATTCAATGAAAAACTTCTCTACAATTTCCTGCATCCCTAGCTTTGCTGTACCAATAGACTGTGTACTCGATACTATAAAATACATCACATAACATTTGCTTCTTTAGGAATATTGTCCAAACTTTTCATAATTTATTTTCCATTCGTCATTACGTTGTTGATTTCGGCAGGGAAGTATGAATTACATTATGTTAAAAAACACAAAAATCCGTAACTGCAAATGCTTGATGCCCTTTTGTATATTATTAAGACATTAAGAGCCAGGTGAAAGACAAAAAAATCTGGGACCCATTACGCGTGTAACGTACAAATATACTGCGCCATCAATTAACTGAAAGCCTTAAAACACTTGACTGGGCGTGATAACACGAGTCATTTTCCTCAAACCTTCCCATTTATATTTAAGTCAAGAATGCCTAGGAAACCTCCTAACGGACACACAAAATAGGTAGGCACTTAATATGGGAACGTTGGCAATAAAAGAAAGGGCATTTCAAACTGTGAAAAAGGGTGGTAATGCCTTAGCATAGGCCCACCACCATCGTTAAAGTGACCGGTAGTTTTAGCAATCGATTAGACCGCATTACTTATATACTTCGAATAACTAACTACACACATACTTAACCCTAACATTAACCTTACTTGCCAGATTAGGAGAGTCACATTAGATTTCGTTGCCATAAATTTATAAAAATTGTATTCTGTCAAAAGAGGAAAGAAGGTTCATTGGGTGTTTTTATTGGAGATCTGAACATGCGAGTGGATATTTTTGGTTAAATTAAAAACTGGAGATTATAAGAAGGTGTTATTTTGTGTTACATTATGCCTTCTTGAAAGTTAATATTTGTTTACAGTGCCTGATTGTCGATTATGCAGTGGGCTATCTAGTGCAATATGCATAGAATATTTAAAAAAAATTATGAAAATTGTGGGAAACATGCAGTTTCTGACCGAACTAATGATATGTTATGGATTTCGCAAAAAAACAGGCCCCTGACGCAAAATCGGCCCACACTGCATCCTTCACAGTTTAGCAGCACTAATGAAACGCCCATTCTTAACAAAAGAATATTGTGGTTTACATATCAATAGTAAATTGCTTCAAAAGGCTCATATTTTTTTAAAAAATTACTCTGCAGGATGCATGTCAATGTAGCAAAAGTTGTGGTTAAAGCAACACATGTAGACCACAATTTTTAACCAAAACCTTTGGTGTTAATTTTACGAAAGACTGCTTCGAGATTACGGGTAATTTTAAGTATGGCCATTAGCAACCAGCCCGCATTTTAAGCATATATTCTGACACGGTGTCACGAGAATAGGCAATACTTTATTACCTAAAAATGTTGCAAGCCAGTCAGGGACGAGTAAATTGAAACAGACTTTTCATGTGCAATCATGAGCCAATTTGTGTAAATTAAGAAGATTTTTCATTTTGCAAACTTTCTTTATGTGTAAAGTAGGTGCTTCAATATTATAATTGGAAAAATATTTCACGATTTTTCAGTTATCGTAATTGAAGGTTATATTCTATATGCTTAACACAAAATAGCAAAATAAAAATATTCCTTAAAACGTTTTTAACCGAGGTAGTAGTGTTTTTGAAACATTCAATTTCGATGGCTAGTTAGGGAACATGTGTCGACGAACCCAAACACTTACACTTATCGCTAAAACTTTGATATTTCCGTGTTGATTTTATGCTTATTTTAACAATTTAGGAGGTCAAAGCCAGGAAAACATTGAGGACGTTTGATCAGTGGTTCAACATTGTGGCAATTTTCACTGTACATGAAAAAATCGCACTTAATTCATTCTACTGGAGCGTTTTGCAATATATATTTAAATTGTGGTCTTTTTTGAAGATGACAAATGCAAAATAAAGTGGCTCAATCTATGCTACGATTTTTGCGAAAAATTCCAATATTTGCCCCTTCCGTTTCCCCGTCTATATTCTTTCATATTTAAGTTGCAGTTGGAGATAATTCAGACATGATTGACGAACGTCGGACAGAGAAAAATTGACGACGATGTAATAGCCATTTAAATTAGTTTGGTAAACAAAATACTGTCAAAGGTATATTACTGACTAATAGTAAAAAAACGACGCATTTGCAAAACTATATTTTGTAAACATTAATTGCCTAGTCTTCTTAAAAGCAATGCGATTTCGTTTTCCTGCATTTGCCTGAGTCCCTGCCTCTTGACTTATGTCTGAAGTGACGTTTATTCAAGCTAATATTCAGTCGTTCATTATTGGGGCTTATTTCCTGTCACATTTTGCCCTTGCAGTTGATTTGAAGCATCGTAGACTCATTGATACCACAACCAAACATGGCACCGTCGGTATTGTCACTTCTGTTTCTTTGGTTGGCATAAGCATGACTATTCCAAGTTTGCCATTCGCTGACATTTTGAATGACTATCCGTCCATCGCTTACCCTTTTCAGTTTTCTTAACAAGTTCAGTACACATTTAAACATCATGTTGTTACCACAGGACAAACCTTTCACGCCCATCCACGCAGGCATCATGCAGAATATCTACGAAAAGCTAGAAATGAGTTCGTAAAAATGCTAAATTTGGGGATTATTCGCCCTTGATCAAGCCCATGGGTATTTCTACTGCACATTATCCACAAGAATACGGCCGATGATTGGAGACCATGTGGGGATTATCGTGCTTTGAATAGAACAACCGTCCCCGATCGGTACCCCATTCCTCAAATTCACGATGTTTCTCACATTTTGGCTTTAAAAACCATTTTATCCAAGAAAGATCTTGTGAGAGCATACCATCAGATACCGGTCGCTGAGGAAAACATCCTGAATACCACCATCACAACACCTTTTGGATTGATCGAATTTCTCCCCATGCCTATCGGTTTGCGTAACGTGGCCTGATCCTTCCGGCGGTTAATTGATGAGGTCTTCCGGGGTCTTCCGTTTACGTTTGTGTACATCGATGACATAATGGTTTTAAGCTCTCCGCCAGCAGAACATGCATCGCACTTGCGCCAAGTTTTCGATCGTTTCCAGAAATATGGCTTACAATTAAAAGTTACAAAATTCATTTTTGGCGTTCGTTCTCTTGATTTCATGGGTCTTCACGATGAACTGCATCTAATCAAAAAAATGTTAGAAAGTTCAAAGCGTT
>WEDG01007911.1:0-10942 GCA_017591395.1 Schistocephalus solidus
TGTCTGTTGGATGATATTATTTTGGTGACCATTTCAACACACAAACCCACCTATTCAACGCAATTGCTCACTTAAATCCATTAATTCTGACCCTGTTGTATGAGATCCTTTTTGGTGACCATTTCTGCCCACCAACCTACCTTTTTAAATAAATATCTTTCTTACAACCAGCAATTCTGACTGCGTTGAGTGTGATCCTCCAGGTGACCATTTCTACACACAAAACCACCTATTCACCAAAATTGCTTACTCACCACCATCAATTCTATTTCTGTTGAATGAGATCCTTCTGTTGACCATTTCTACACAAAACCAACGTATTATCCGCAAGAGCTTACTAACCACATCAATTCTGACTTTGTTAGATGAGATCCTTCTGGTTACGATTTCTACACACAATCACACCTATCCACCTCAATAGCTTTCTAACCACCATCAATTCTGACTCTGTTGGATAAGATCCTTCTGATGAAGATTTCTACACACAAACCCACCTATTCACCGCAATAGCTTACTATCCACCATCAATTCTGATGTTGTTGGATGATATACTTCTGGTGACCATTTCTACACACAAACCCAACTTTTCACCACAATAGCTTACTTACCACCATCAATTCTGTCTCTTTTGGATGACATCCTTCTGGTGACCATTACTACACACAAACATAATTATTTTTCCTCAATAGCTTACTTAACAACAACAATTCTGTCTCTGTTGGATGAGCGCCTTCTAATGACAATTTCTATACACAAACCAACCTATTTAAATCGATAGCTTACATACCACCATCAAGTCTGTCTCTGTTGGATGAGATCCTTCTGGTGACCATTTCTACACACAAACCCACCTATTTACCTCAATAGCTTACTTAGCACAATCAATTCTGATTTTTGTTCGATGAGATCCTTCTGGTGACAATTTCTACACAAAAACCATCTATTCACCGCATATGCTTAATTACCACAAGCAATTCTGACTCTGTAGGATGAGATCCTTCTGGTGACCATTCTACACACAAACCCACCTATTCACCGCAATAGCTTACTTACCATCATCAATTCTGACACTGTTGGATGAGATCATTCTGGTGAAAATTTCTATACAAAACCACCTTTTCACCGCAATAGCTTATTTACCACAAGCAAGTCTGACTCTGTTGGATGATGTCCTTCTGGTGACCATTTCTGTCAACAAACCTACCTATTAACATTAATATCTTTCTTACAACCAGCATTTCTGACTGCGATGGATGTGCTCCTCCTTGTGACCATTTCTAAACACAAACCCACCTATTCACCAAAAATTGCTTACTTACCACCATCAATTCTGACTATGTTAGGTGAGATCCTTATGTTGACCATTTCTACTCACAAACCTTCCTATTATCCGCCAGAGCTATCCTACCACCATCAATTCTGACTTTTGTTAGATTGAGATACTTCTGGTGACCATTTCTACACAAAAACCCACCTATTCACCGCAATAGCTTACTTACCACAATCAATGCTGACTCTGTTGGATGAGATTATTCTGGTGACCATTTCTACACACAAACCCACCTATCTACCTCAATATCTTACTTGGATCTCATCCAACAGAGACAGCATTGATTGTGGTAAGTAAGCTATTGCGGTTTAATAGGTGGGTTTTGTATGTAAACTGTCACCAGAATGATCTCATCAACAGAGTCAGATTGATGAGCAAGTAATGCTTTGCGGTGAATAGTGGGTTTGTAAGTAGAAAATGGTCACCAGAAGGATCTTATTTAACAGAGTCAGAATTGATGATGTAAGACAGCTATTGCGGTGAATAGGTGGGTTTGTTTAGAAAATGGTCACCAGAAGGATATCATCCAACAGAGTCAGCATTGATTGTGGTAAGTAAGCTGTGCGGTGACATGGGTGGTTTAATAATACTGTCACCAGAATGATCTCATCAGCAGGGCAGGGTGATTGTGATAAATGAAAGCTTTTGCGGTGAGTGGCGTTTGTCGATGAAATGGTCACCAGAAGGATCTTCTCAAAAGAGACGAACTTAACGGTGGTAAAGTAGCTGTTTGGGCTCGAAAAGGTGGGTTTGTGTGCAACTTCTTTCAGTCGCCAGTCTCTGATCGCATCAACGAAATTGATGACGATCGCTATATTGCGGTCAGACAGGTGGGTTTGTGATGTAGTCACCAGAAGGATCTCACTCCAAAGAGCAGCTGCTGGTATTAAGTAAGCTATTTCGGCGTATGACTCACGTGGGTTTGCGTGTGTAATAATGATCACGAGAATCGATCCCATCTCACAGAGTCAGCATTGATTGTGGTAAGTAAACTAATGCGAGTGAGCAGGTGAAGGTTTTGTGTAGAAATTGTCACCAGAAGATCCTATCCAACAGAGTCAGAGTGATTGTCAGTAAAGCTCGCTTCGCGTCAATCTCAATTTTATTATTGTGGTGCCGAAGCGCTGGAGTAGCGCTATTAATCATGCTATTGTCGTAAAAGCTATTTTGAAAGGTACGGTTTCTGCGTTAAAAGGTGAAAGTAATGGTCTGAAAGGTCCTGTCAGCAGAAGGGAGATTAGTGCCGGTGCATCCAGAAAATGGCTGTTGCGTCGGAAATAAGGTGGAGTTTACGGTATTCGAAATAATAAGTACTTCGAAAGGATCGCTTCCGAAGTGTCAGGCGATGGTGTTGATTGTTGTTGCGCGCTTGCCCTTGCGCGCGCGCGCGCGCGCGGTGGAATGGGTGGTTTGCAATAAAAAAAATGGTCGCAGAGAATCTCCTCAAAGAGTCAGACTTGACAGTGGTAAGTAAGCACCAGAAGGATCTCATCCAAAAAAAGTCAGAATTGACGGTGGTAAGTAAGCTATTGCGGTGAATAGGTGGGTTTGTCTGTAGAAATGGTCACCAGAAGGAATCTCATCCAAAAAAAGTCAGAATTGACGGTGGTAAGTAAGCTATTGCGGTGAATAGGTGGGTTTGTCTGTAGAAATGGTCACCAGAAGGATCTTATCCAAAAGTCAGAATTGACGGTGGTAAGTAAGCTTTTGGGGTGAATAGGTGGGTTTGTCTGTAGAAATGGTCACCAGAAGGATCTCATCAAAAAAGTCGGAATTGACGGTGGTAAGTAAGCTATTGCGGTGAATAGGTGGGTTTGTCTGTAGAAATGGTCACCAGAAGGATCTCATCCAAAAAAAGTCAGAATTGACGGTGGTAAGTGGGCTATTGGCGGTGAATAGGTGGGTTTGTCTGTAGAAATGGTCACCAGAAGGATCTCATCCAAAAAAAGTCAGAATTGACGGTGGTAAGTAAGCTATTGCGGTGAATAGGTGGGTTTGTCTGTAGAAATGGTCACCAGAAGGATCTCATCCAAAAAAAGTCAGAATTGATCGGTGGTAAGTAAGCTATTGCGGTGAATAGGTGGGTTTGTCTGTAGAAATGGTGACCAGAAGGATCTCATCCAAAAAAGTCAGAATTGACGGTGTTAAGAAAGCTTTTGCGGTGAATAGGTCGGTTTGTCTGAATAAATGGTCACCAGAAGGATCTCATCCAAAAAAAGTCAGAATTGTCGGTGGTAAGTAAGCTATTGCGGTGAATAGGTGGGTTTGTCTGTAGAAATGGTCACCAGAAGGATCTCATCCAAAAAAGTCAGAATTGACGGTGGTAAGTAAAGCTTTGCGGTGAATAGGTGGGTTTGTCTGTAGAAATGGTCACCAGAAAGGATCTCATCCAAAAAAAGTCAGAATTGACGGTGGTAAGTAAGCTATTGCGGTGAATAGGTGGGTTTGTGTTTAGAAATGGTCATAAGAAGGATCTCATCCAAAAAAGTCAGAATTGACGGTGGTAAGTAAGCTATTGCGGTGAATAGGTGGGTTTGTCTGTAGAAATGGTCACCAGAAAGGATCTCATCCAAAAAAAGTCAGAATTGACGGTGGTAAGTAAGCTATTGCGGTGAATAGGTGGGTTTGTCTGTAGAAATGGTCACCAGAAGGATCTCATCCAAAAAAGTCAGAATTGACGGTGGTAAGTAAGCTATTGCGGTGAATAGGTGGGTTTGTCTGTAGAAATGGTCACCAGAAGGATCTCATCCAAAAAAAGTCAGAATTGACGGTGGTAAGTAAGCTTTTGCGGTGAAAGGTGGGTTTGTCTGTAGAAATGGTCACCAGAAGGATCTCATCCAAAAAAAGTCAGAATTGACGGTGGTAAGTAAGCTATTGCGGTGAATAGGTGGGTTTGTCTGTAGAAATGGTCACCAGAAGGATCTCATCCAAAAAAAGTCAGAATTGACGGTGGTAAGTAAGCTATTGCGGTGAATAGGTGGGTTTGTCTGTAGAAATGGTCACCAGAAGGATCTCATCCAAAAAGAGTCAGAATTGACGGTGGTAAGTAAGCTATTGCGGTGAATAGGTGGGTTTGTCTGTAGAAATGGTCACCAGAAGGATCTCATCCAAAAAAGTCAGAATTGACGGAGGTAAGTAAGCTATTGCGGTGAATAGGTGGGTTTGTCTGTAGAAATGGTCACCAGAAGGATCTCATCCAAACAGAGTCAGAATTGACGGTGGTAAAGTAAGCTATTTGCGGTGAATAGGTGAGTTTTGTCTGTAGAAATGGTCACCAGAAGGATATCATCCAAAAAGAGTCAGAATTGACGGTGGTAAGTAAGCTATTGCGGTTAATAGGTGTGTTTGTGTTAGAAATGGTCACCAGAAGGATCTCATCCAACAGAGTCAGCATTGATTGTGGTTAAGTAAGCTATTGCGGTGAATAGGTGGGTTTGTCTGTAGAAATGGTCACCAGAAGGATCTCATCCAACAGAGTCAGCATTGATCGATGGTAAAGTAAGCTATTGCGGTGAATAGGTGGGTTTGTGTGTAGAAATGGTCACCAGAAGGAACTCATCCAAACAGAGTCAGAATTGATGTGTGGTAGTAAGCTATTGCGGTGAATAGGTGGGTTTTGTGTGTAGAAATGGTCACCAGAAGGATCTCATCCAACAGAGTCAGAATTGATTGTGGTAAGTAAGCTATTGCGGTGAATAGGTGGGTTTGTGTGTGTAGAAATTGTCACCAGAAGGATCTCATCCAACAGAGTCAGCATTGATTGTGGTAAGTAAGCTATTGCGGTGAATAGGTGGGTTTGTGTGTAGAAATGGTCACCAGAAGGATCTCATCCAACAGAGTCAGCATTGATTGTGGTAAGTAAGCTATTGCGGTGAATAGGTGGGTTTGTGTGTAGAAATGGTCACCAGAAGGATCTCATCCAACAGAGTCAGCATTGATTGTGGTAAGTAAGCTATTGCGGTGAATAGGTGGGTTTGTTTGTAGAAATGGTCACCAGAAGGATCTCATCCAACAGAGTCAGCATTGATTGTGGTAAGTAAGCTATTGCGGTGAATAGGTGGGTTTGTGTGTAGAAATGGTCACCAGAAGGATCTCATCCATCAGGTCAGCATTTGATTGTGGTAAGTAAGCTATTGCGGTGAATAGGTGGGTTTGTGTGTAGAAATGGTCACCAGAAGGATCTCATCCAACAGAGTCAGCATTGATTGTGGTAAGTAAGCTATTGCGGTGAATAGGTGGGTTTGTGTGTAGAAATGGTCACCAGAAAGGATCTCATCCAACAGAGTCAGAATTGATTGTGTTAAGTAAGCTATTTGCGGTGAATAGGTAGGGTTTGTGTGTAGAAATGGTCACCAGAAGGATCTCATCCAACAGAGTCAGCATTGATTGTGGTAAGTAAGCTATTGCGGTGAATAGGTGGGTTTGTGTGTAGAAATGGTCACCAGAAGGATCTCATCCAACAGAGTCAGCATTGATTGTGGTAAGTAAGCTATTGCGGTGAATAGGTGGGTTTGTGTGTAGAAATGGTCACCAGAAGGATCTCATCCAACAGAGTCAGCATTGATTGTGGTAAGTAAGCTATTGCGGTGAATAGGTGGGTTTTTTGTGTAGAAATGGTCACCAGAAGGATCTCATCCAACAGAGTCAGCATTGATTGTGGTAAGTAAGCTATTGCGGTGAATAGGTGGGTTTGTGTGTAGAAATGGTCACCAGAAGGATCTCATCCAACAGAGTCAGCATTGATTGTGGTAAGTAAGCTATTGCGGTGAATAGGTGGGTTTGTGTGTAGAAATGGTCACCAGAAGGATCTCATCCAACAGAGTCAGAATTGATTGTGTTAAGTAAGCTATTGCTGGTGAATAGGTGTGTTTGCTGTAGAAATGGTCACCAGAAGGATCTCATCCAACAGAGTCAGCATTGATTGTGGTAAGTAAGCTATTGCGGTGAATAGATGGGTTTGTTGTAGAAATGGTCACCAGAAGGATCTCATCCAACAGAGTCAGCATTGATTGTGGTAAGTAAGCTATTGCGGTGAATAGGTGGGTTTGTGTGTAGAAATGGTCACCAGAAGGATCTCATCCAAACAGAGTCAGCATTGATTGTGGTAAGTAAGCTATTGCGGTGAATAGGTATGGTTCGTGAGTAGAAAAATGGTCACCAGAAGGATCTCATCCAACAGAGTCAGCATTTGATTGTGGTAAGTAAGCTATTGCGGTGAATAGGTGGGTTTGTGTGTAGAAATGGTCACCAGAAGGATCTCATCCAACAGAGTCAGCATTGATTGTGGTAAAGTAAGCTATTGCGGTGAATAGGTGGGTTTGTGTGTAGAAAATGGTCACCAGAAGGATCTCATCCAACAGAGTCAGCATTGATTGTGGTAAGTAAGCTATTGCGGTGAATAGGTGTGTTTGTGTGTAGAAATGGTCACCAGAAGGATCTCATCCAACAGAGTCAGCATTGATGGTGGTAAGTAAGCTATTGCGGTGAATAGGTGGGTTTGTGTGTAGAAATGGTCACCAGAAGGATCTCATCCAACAGAGTCAGAATTGATTGTGGTAACGTAAGCTATTGCGGTGAATAGGTGGGTTTATGTGTAGAAATGGTCACCAGAAGGATCTCATCCAACAGAGTCAGCATTGATTGTGGTAAGTAAGCTATTGCGGTGAATAGGTGGGTTTGTGTGTAGAAATGGTCACCAGAAGGATCTCATCCAACAGAGTCAGCATTGATTGTTGTAAGTAAGCTATTGCGGTGAATAGGTGGGTTTGTGTGTAGAAATGGTCACCAGAAGGATCTCATCCAACAGAGTCAGCATTGATTGTGGTTAGTAAGCTATTGCGGTGAATAGGTGGGTTTGTGTGTAGAAATGGTCACCAGAAGGATCTCATCCAACAGAGTCAGCATTGATAGTGGTAAGTAAGCTATTGCGGTGAATAGGTGGGTTTGTGTGTAGAAATGGTCACCAGAAGGATCTCATCCAACAGAGTCAGCATTGATTGTGGTAAGTAAGCTATTGCGGTGAATAGGTGGGTTTGTGTGTAGAAATGGTCACCAGAAGGATCTCATCCAACAGAGTCAGCATTGATTGTGGTAAGTAAGCTATTGCGGTGAATAGGTGGGTTTGTGTGTAGAAATGGTCACCAGAAGGATCTCATCCAACAGAGTCAGCATTGATTGTGTTTAGTAAGCTATTGCGGTGAATAGGTATGTTTGTGTGTAGAAATGGTCACCAGAATGATCTCATCCAACAGAGTCAGCATTGATGGTGGTAAGTAAGCTTTTGCGGTGAATAGGTGGGTTTGCGTGTAGAAATGGTCACCAGGAGAATCTCATCCAACAGGGTCAGAATTGATTGTGTTAAGTAAGCTATTGCGGTGAATAGGTGGGTTTGTGTGTAGAAATGGTCACCAGAAGGATCTCATCCAACAGAGTCAGCATTAATTGTAGTAAGTAAGCTATTGCGGTTAATAGGTGGGTTTGTGTGTAGAAATGGTCACCAGAAGGATCTCATCCAACAGAGTCAGCATTAATTGTTGTAAGTAAGCTATTGCGGTGAATAGGTGGGTTTGTGTGTAGAAATGGTCACCAGAAGGATCTCATCCAACAGAGTCAGCATTGATTGTGGTAAGTAAGCTATTTGCGGTGATTAGGTGGGTTTGTGTGTAGAAATGGTCACCAGAAGGATCTCATCCAAAAAGGAGTCAGCATTGATTGTGGTAAGTAAGCTATTGCGGTTATTAGGTGGGTTTGTGTGTAGAAATGGTCACCAGAAGGATCTCATCCAACAGAGTCAGCATTGATTGTGGTAAGTAAGCTATTGCGGCGAATAGGTGGGTTTGTGTGTAGAAATGGTCACCAGAAGGATCTCATCCAACAGAGTCCGAATTAATTGTCGTAAGTAAGCTATTGCGGTGAATATGTGAGTTTGTGTGTAGAAATGGTCACCCAAAGGATCTCATCCAACAGGGTAAGAATTGATTGTGTTAAGTAAGTTATTGCGGTGAATAGGTGGGTTTGTGTGTAATAATGGTCACCAGAATGATCTCATCCAACAGAGTCAGCATTGATTGTGGTAAGTAATCTTTTGCGGTGAATAGGTGGGTTTGTGTGTAGAAATGGTCACCAGAATAATCTCATCCAACAGAGTCAACATTGATTGTGTTAAGTAAGCTTTTGCGGTGAATAGGTAGGGTTTGTGTGTAGAAAATGGTCACCAGAAGGATCTCATCCAACAGAGTCAGCATTGATTGTGGTAAGTAAGCTATTGCGGTGAATAGGTGGGTTTGTGTGTAGAAATGGTCACCAGAAGGATCTCATCCAACAGAGTCAGCATTGATTGTGTTAAGTAAGCTTTTGCGGTGAATAGGTATGTTTGTGTGTAGAAATGGTCACCAGAAGGATCTCATCCAACAGAGTCAGCATTGATTGTGGTAAGTAAGCTATTGCGGTGAATAGGTGGGTTTGTGTGTAGAAATGGTCACCAGAAGAACCTCATCCGAAAGGGTCTGAATTGATTGTGGTAAGTAAGCTATTGCGGTGAATAGGTATGGTTGTGTGTAAAAATGGTCACCAGAAGGATCTCATCCAACAGAGTCACAATTGATTGTGGTAAGTAAGCAATTGCGGTGAATAGGTGGGTGTGTGTGTAATAATGGTCACCAGAATGATCTCATCCAACAGAGTCAGCATTGATGGTGGAAAGTAAGCTATTGCGGTGAATAGGTGGGTTTGTTTGTAGAAATGGTCACCAGGAGGATCTCATCCAACAGGGTCAGAATTGATTGTGTTACGTAAGCTATTGCGGTGAATAGGTGGGTTTTGTGTAGAAATGGTCACCAGAAGGATCTCATCCAACAGAGTCAGCATTAATTGTGGTAAGTAAGCTATTGAGGTTAATAGGTGGGTTTGTGTATTGAAATGGTCACCAGAAGGATCTCATCCAACAGAGTCAGCATTAATAGTTGTAAGTAAGCTATTGCGGTGAATAGGTGGGTTTGTGTGTAGAAATGGTCAGCAGAAGAATCTCATCCAACAGAGTCAGCATTGATTGTGTTAAGTAAGCTTTTGCGGTGAATATGTATGTTTGTGTGTAGAAATGGTCACCAGAAGGATCTCATCCAACACAGTCAGCATTAATTGTGGTAAGTAATCTATTGCAGTGAATAGGTGGGTTTGTGTGTAGAAATGGTCACCAGAAGGATCTCATCCAACAGAGTCAGCATTGATTGTGTTAAGTAAGCTTTTGCGGTGAATAGGTATGTTTGTGTGTAGAAATGGTCACCAGAAGGATCTATCCAACAGAGTCACAATTGATTGTGGTAGGTAAGCTTTTGCGGTGAATAGGTGGGTTTGTGTGTAATAATGGTCACCAGAAGGATCTCATCCAACAGAGTCAGCATTGATGGTGGTAAGTAAGCTATTGCGGTGAATAGGTGGGTTTGTGTGTAGAAATGGTCACCAGAAGGATCTCATCCAACAGGGTCAGAATTGATTGTGGTAAGTAAGCTATTGCGGTGAATAGGTATGTTTGTGTGTAAAAATGGTCACCAGAAGGATCTCATCCAACAGAGTCAGCATTGATTGTGGTAAGTAAGCTATTGCGGTGAATAGGTGGGTTTGTGCGTAATAATGGTCACCAGAATGATCTCATCCAACAGAGTCAGAATTGATGGTGGTAAGTAAGCTATTAGGGTGAATTGATGGGTTTCTGTGTAGAAATGGTCACCAAAAGGATATCATCCATCAGAGTCAGCATTTATTGTTGTAAGTAAGCTATTGCGGTGAATAGGTGGGTTTGTGTGAAGAAATGGTCACCAGAAGGATCTCATCCAACAGAGTCAGCATTGATTATGGTAAGTAAGCTATTGCGGTTAATAGGTGGGTTTGTGTGTAGAAATGGTCACCAGAAAGATCTCATCCAACAGAGTCAGAATTGATTGTGTTAAGTAAGCTATTGCGGTGAATAGGTGGGTTTGTGTGTAGAAATGGTCACCAGAAGGATCTCATCCAACAGAGTCAGCATTGATTGTTGTAAGTAAGCTATTGCGGTGAATAGGTGGGTTTGTGTGTAGAAATGGTCACCAGAAGGATCTCATCCAACAGAGTCAGCATTGATTGTGGTAAGTAAGCTATTGCGGTGAATATGTGGGTTTGTGCGTAATAATGGTCACCAGAATGATCTCATCCAACAGAGTCAGAATTGATGGTGGTAAGTAAGCTATTAGGGTGAATAGATGGGTTTGTGTGTAGAAATGGTCACCAGAAGGATCTCATCCATCAGAGTCAGCATTTATTGTTGTAAGTAAGCTATTGCGGTGAATAGGTGGGTTTGTGTGTAGAAATGGTCACCAGAAGGATCTCATCCAACAGGGTCAGAATTGATTGTGGTAAGTAAGCTATTGCGGTGAATAGGTGGGTTTGTGTGTAGATAATGGTCACCAGAAGGATCTCATCCAACAGAGTCAGCATTGATGGTGGTAAGTAAGCTATTGCGGTGAATAGGTGGGTTTGTGTGTAGAAATGGTCACCAGAAGGATCTCATCCAACAGAGTCAGAATTGATTGTGGTAAGTAAGCTTTGCGGTGAATAGGTGGG
This sequence comes from Schistocephalus solidus, assembly GCA_017591395.1. Lineage (NCBI taxonomy): Eukaryota > Metazoa > Platyhelminthes > Cestoda > Diphyllobothriidea > Diphyllobothriidae > Schistocephalus > Schistocephalus solidus. The sequence goes on from WEDG01007911.1 coordinate 10,925, forward strand.
TTTGTGTGTAGAAATGGT